>JANHAO010010565.1:0-17561 GCA_026873985.1 Saraca asoca
ATCCCACCACCTAATCCTGAACATGGGTGATGGGAAGTAGATTCAGCACCACTCTTTATTTATTGAAGTTTTTGACAGATATTAATTCATTTAAAATTTGTTATTTTTTTAGGTACCGCGGATAACAAATCTCACAAGATAGCAGTATGGATTATATCAGGTGGTTGCGAATACTTTGTATTTTTAATTCTAAATTCATTCTCTCAATTTTCTAAAGAAATTGAGGGAATCCTGAAGGTAGAAATGAACCAGTTCAGATTAGGCTTTGCTTGAAACAAGTCTAGCCTGTATTACAAAACAATACATAAACCTGATCCATTAACTTACATAAGAACATTAAATGAAGCTCGTTCTCATCTTTTTATAAAGTCTAGTTTGACCCATCAACTTATTTAAAGGCCTACATTCTTAACATAAGCCAACAAAACTTAAAACGTTTTTAATAAGTTAATGACCTATATAAACCTAGTAACATAACATATATCTAATATTGCAAAAATTATTCTAAAAAATCATGTAAGTTAAGATCCTAGCAAACCAACAGTAAAACAGTAAAGACAAAAATTTGAAAGATCTTGAAAATGACTTGGAGTATATGAAAACATTAAATATAAAACAATAGGTTAGTTTTTTTTTTTTTCAATAGTTAGGTTAGTAATGCATCAAGCATTAGAAGTAAATAATAATAATAATAGGTTTTCAAAAAAAATAGTCAATTAGATTTTTGTATATATTAAATATAAAACTTAAAAAAAATGACAAACAGACCAATCCTATAGGCCAATAGATCAAGCTTGAAAAAAAAAAACATTAGTCTAACCTATTTAATTAAACATGCTTATTTAAATCTTGATCTGACTTATTTAATTAAATAGGTGGGACTAAGCCAAACTTAAGTTAAGGTAGACCATAATCCCCTGACGAACTGCCCATCGCTAGGATCCATATTCTCGTTTCTTATACTACATTTTATTATGGTAGTGTCATTCCTTTAATTACTTATATTTGTGCGTCTCAATTCAAACCATAAACGTTCTCTTTTACAAACTCAAGCTTGTTTTATTGACCAATGTATGTAGGAGTTGGCGCAAGTCTTGGTTTCATTTCCCTTATCATTGGCTTGCTGTTGTTGTACAAAGCTCTAAGAAAAAGAAAGATAAAAAGGCTGAAACAGAAGTATTTCAATCAAAATGGTGGTGTGTTGTTACAACAACGATTATCTTCTGATGGCTTCATGAGTGTAAAGAAAGCAAAATTGTTCAACTCAAAAGACATAAAGAAGGCCACAGACAATTTTAATAAGAACAGAATACTTGGAAAGGGAGGACAAGGCACTGTTTACAAAGGCATGCTATCAGATGGCAACATAGTGGCAGTGAAAAAATTCAAGGTTCATGGGAATGTTGAAGAATTTATCAATGAGGTAGTAATCCTTTCACAAATTAATCACAGAAATATAGTCAAGCTTTTGGGATGTTGTTTAGAGACTGAGGTTCCATTGTTGGTTTACGAATTCCTTCCTAATGGTACCCTATTTGAACATCTCCATGAATATGAACAACACGATGAGATGCCAATGACGTGGGAAATGCGCTTAAGAACTGCCTGCGAAGTTGCCGGAGCTTTAACCTACTTACATTCGGCCTCTTCTCAACCTATTTTTCATAGAGATATTAAGTCCAGAAATATACTTTTGGATGATAAATTTAGAGCAAAAATAGCAGATTTTGGAATTTCAAGAATTATCTCTATTAACCAAACTCACCTTACTACAGAAGTTCAAGGCACTTTTGGATATTTGGACCCCGAATATTTTCAAACAAGTCAATTTACTGAAAAATGTGATGTTTACAGTTTTGGAGTAATTCTTGCAGAGCTTTTGACCGGACAGAAACCAATCTCCACAGCCAAGGAAGATACTAATGAGGGCCTGAATTTAGCTTCAAATTTCATTCATGCTATGGAAGAAAACCATTTGTTTGACATTCTTGATGATAGAGTCTCGAGGGAGGCTGCAGAAGGGCAAGTTAATGTTGTAGCTGACCTTGCCAAGAGGTGCTTAAACTTGCATGGAAGCCTGAGGCCCACGATGCTAGAAGTTACAATGGAGTTGGAAGGAGTTCAGTCATTGCTAAAGAAGGTTGCTCCTAAATAATCAAAGTCACCAAGTATATGATCTTCTTGCAACAGAAGATGAGATGTTGTTCTTGCAATAAACAACCTATTTTTTTCCCATGCTTCAATTATTGTAGTTGATGATTGTTATGTTTTTCACATCTTTCTGTTTTTTCTTGTGGGCATGTGTATTTCAGTATCTTGACTTATTTATTAAAGTTATGACTACATGCATATTTGAAACCTGCAAAACTCAGCAGTGTGATCATTTAAAATGCGAATCAATTTTTTGCATTGAATTAAGGGGCACATAGAAAACTTTTTTCAACTCTGGAATCAACAAAATTTTAACCTATACAAAATTTTAGAATTAAAAATATTTTAAAGTAAAATATTGAATACTCATTTACCACATAATTTTTTTATATAATTTTCAATATTACATAATTAATAGAAATTAGATCAAATATGTGAAATTTTAAATAACTATGCGAAAGCAAATTCAAATTTATTTGAAGAAAAAGACCATCGCAAGAATGAAACCTTATAGTGACACATGAATCCGTCACTAAAAATGGTAAAACTGTCACTAAAATATTTAGTGATGGACAATCTTTGGTTATTAAAGTTGGCATCGGTAAAATCCTAACGATGAAATTTTTGACTCCATCACTAAATTCTATAATTAAATTTTTTAATGTAATCGAGAAAATTTATAATTTCAGTATGACCATCTCACTACAAAAAATTATATGATTTTTTATGAAATTTTCTGATAGATTTTTCCATCAAAAAATTAATCAATAATAAAAAAAGCCATTGGTTACCAATGACAATAATCCATTTCAAAATTCATTGGGACTGTATTGGATGATTGAAGATTTTGGTTAGATAGTTGTTTGGTGGATTGGGAGATGTGGATATTGAGAATTTTATTTTTATATAAAATATGATATAGCAATAAGTTTTTGTAAATGATGTAGCTAGTAGCAAGCTTTTATAAACGGAGGAAGCTAAAAAATATTACACGTTTTTTTTTTAATGTTAGGAAAAGGCCATTGATTTTTTATATCCAACTAACGTCTTTATGGTTTTACAAATCCATTCAATACAAAAACTAACATTGTAATTTTTAAAAAAATATATATTTCACATTGGTTTCTTTTATCAAATAGAGATGTGTTAATTTTTTTTTTAAAAGATAAAAAATCAGTTTATAAAATAAATTGATGTTATAACTTTTCTTTGTTCTAACATATAACGTTACTCTAATAAATGTCAATTTGTAAATCAACATAATTTGTGTGACGTGTGTGACGTAATTGATGCGTAAGCGTACTTTTATAGTAGTGTTTTTGCCAAAAGAATATGGGCTGTCTTTTTACTTTAATAGCTTGTTTGAAGGTCGAAGTGATAAGAGAAAGGTGAGAAAATATAAATCATTTTCTCATTTTTAGTCTCCGACTTTATTTTAAGACAACATAAAGCCTTTATTTCATTTCCTTCTCTTCTATTTCTCTTCCTCCAAACAAATCAGAAGACTATAAGCATATAACCGTTACCTAATTTGTTAGATGAAAATGAGAAGCATTCCCCTCCTCAGTGCAACTGCAGCCATCGTGGACATGGTAGCAACATCCGTCTTTGAAGGTGAAATTGAGATCCATTTTGATTTATTGAAATGCTTATAGATGAGAGCAAATAGATTTTGATTAATAATTTAGAGTGCTGTTGAGGCTTTAATAGTGCTCAAGTGAGGGAGACATGTTGCCCAAGTGGCTTATGTAGGTGTCAGAGGATTAAAGTGGAGTAAAAAATCTTTCTGACATACACTCTGATGTACATCTTTGAAAAATGATAAATATATTTAAGTGTGCTCATCTCACAATTAACATAATTAAATAAGTTGAACAATGAATAAATCAAATCAATTTAAATTAGATTTTGTTAATAGTGCAAGGAATACAATTTTATAAACAAAAAGAAAAAAAAAAGAGTGTCGATATCTCCATTTTATTATGATTTATTGCTTTCTTTGTAATCAACTTTTTGACAACCTTTTTCCTTACAAATTCATTATCATGACATTTACATTTTTGGAATTTGAGAGAAAAGCTTTTAGCCTCTCATTACCAAGAGTGGCAATTCCCTATGCGCAAGTGTAATATTCTTCCCTCATTTGTTTTGGATACATAAAACATAGGCTAACATTCACCAATGTCTTGCATTTCTTGTTCAATAAGTTTGATTGATGTGGGGACTAGAAAAAGGATTTGGGTCTTGAGTCTCGATTACAGACTCAAATGAAGCAAATTGATTAATAGAACAAAATGCATCAATTGCTAGTAAGACCAGCATTCATCATTGGATTGTCTGTACTCTACAAGTATATAATAAAAATAATTTCTAGAACCAATGAGAAATAACTATTTGTATATTTGAATACATCTTGTTTAGAGATTTTTTTGGTATCAAATAATTTCTCACCATGTTCATTTAAACTATGATATATAAGATGATTATTTGCCACATTGAATTTTTAGATGGATTACTAAAGTAAATTATGCATAGATCATTCATCAACAATACGATTAACATATTTGAGTCCATGCAATTTTAAAATAAGTTATAAAACATATTTAAGTTGCCATGTTGAATAGTTCTTAATTCACTTATATTAATTCAAAGACAATAACCAATGGAATAGGGTAAAGCCCATTTCCACCATATCATAATATGAATACTTACCGAAGACAATTAAAAATGAGACTTATTTCTTAGAATAAGGTTGTGTTTGTTTTGTTGAAAGATATTTTTTTGTACAAAAGTCTCGTTTACTTGTATATAAGTAAAGGACTTTCATATGACTTATACACATACGACTTATACACCTTGTGATTAATAAAATAACTAGGGAAGTGGGAGACAACAATTTCCTCTTTAAAATGGCAAATGTTGTTTTCTGCCATATTCCTACATGTAATATTGAATAAATAAAATATTTTATGTTATTTTTATATTTTGCAATTATAAATATAAGTAAATGATATTATTTCCTCAAAAAAATGTTTTCATCAAAATAAACTGACCCTAAAGCTTGTACCATTGTTTGTTCCTGTTCTATTTTCCTTTTTGTGGCAGCCATTTCAACTTTAAAAGAAGAAGTCTTTGTCCATTGCCTAATCAGTCATAGCCATGTTACCCCATAACTTTATCAATCTACACACCAAACAATTACTCAATCTCCTTAATATTCTTCTTGCAAATTAGAAACCTCCAGTGTAACCACTACAAGAATATACTCAATTTCCTATCATTTCAACCCTATGGGAAAGTGCTGTGAAATCATGGGAAGAGACATAGGTAAAGTGAGGCCTTTGAATTGCTACATTTATGTTGTTTTCCCATCATCTACGCCTATGGGAAATTCAAATTTTCAATTTTACCATGGCCAACAAAGAAGATTGCAATCATCAATGTATGCTATGAGAATGCGTGAAACACATCATTTCACTAATGTTCCCACTGAGTTTATCATGAGAAAAGCCGTAAGAAAGTTGATTATATCAACATCCTTGGTGCTAGAACCCCTATTTCTCTTTTTCTTTCCTTATCCACTCCCTTTCGTTGCATCTGATGTCCACCATAGTGCAACCATTTATACCACCATTGGAGCTTGTTTAGGTCATTTCTTGTATTGTTTTTGTCATGACTAAAGGTAGACCATTTTTAACTAATTATTTTTCCTTTTTTTTTGCCTAAGACTTGAAATATTGGTGAATTAGAGCATAGGGATTGACTATTGTATATTTGTAGATATATGAATATGTCAATATTGGTGCATATATGAATGTTGGAGAAATTGAGTTTAGGGATTGAATATTGTATATTTGTGGGAATGTGAATATGTGAATATTATTGAATTGGTGAATATATGAATGTTGGTGAAATTGAGTTTAGGGATTGAATATTGTATGTTGGTGAATATTTGAATATGTCAATGTTGGCATATTAAGTATAGGGAATGAAATTGGGTCTAGAAATTAGAAGAAAATAATTTTAAGTGTACACATTTGGAATAGGAATTAAAAAAAAATCTATTAGGGGAAATTAGAAGAAAATAAATGTAGGCATGTTTGGAATAAGAATAAAAAAATCCTATAATAGGTTATTAGAAGAAAATAAATTTGGGTATCTGTGGAATAAGAATAAAAAAACTATTAGGAGAAATTAGAAGAAAACAAATTTATGTATGTTTGGAATAAGAATAGAAAAAAAACTATTAAGGAAAATTAGAATAAAATAAATTTAAGCATGCTAGGGAATAAGATTCAAAAGAAAATTAATTTCAAGTGCATTAGTGGCACAAGAAAATAGCTTTAAAATTAGATAAATTATAGCATTTTAAGAATTGTTAAAAGGAAGTAATATTTATGTAAAATTTCTCTATACTAGTTGGGGAAATAAGAAGTTGTCTAATGAGAAAATTAAAATTTTCTCCATTCAGGTTTGGGGTAGGATTTTGAGGTAAAAAGGGATGTAGCATCTTTACATGATGCGGTTGATCCTAGCTCCAATTGTGGATTGTGATTAGGTGTGATCACCCTCATTTTGAGTCTTTCAATTTGAGCACTTAAACTTTTGGATTCTAACATGGTATGAGTGAGAAATATGACCTTGACCACATTAATTGCAAATAATAGAATTCTTACTAGAAGATGATTTTTCTTGAAAAATAAATTTAAAAAACTTTGGCATTTTATGGAAATTATACTTTGATTCAAGCATGTTAGAGATTTTCTAGACTTTCCAAGAGTAAAATCTCTATCTTCTCTCAAAGACTTGGAAAGTGAACAACTTGAGTGTTTAACTTCCTTTTTGGATAAATCATTTTTAATTTGGAAGTTACAAGAAGTTGAAAAATCAAATGTCATGGATATTCTATCATTTTACATTTTATTAAGATTATATAAGTTATCATAACAAGGACTAGTATTAGGATTTGAACATATACCTCTAAGTCCTTTGAACCATAGAGCATGATTCTTTAATTTGAAGCTTAATTGACTTTTCTTTGGAATCATCCTTTTCTTTCTCTTGAAATTCTTCATTATGAGGCATGGAACACATTCCACGCTCTTGTACATCCTTTTGAAGATTTTCCTTAAAAATAACTTTCTTTTGAACCTTCTCCTTTTTTTTTCCTTAACACAAACAATATTATCAATAGAAAAATTGCTATTAAGATAAAAAGCACTAAGAGTATCCCAAATTTCTTTGGTAGTAGAACATTTAGATATTTTGGCTTAAACATCGTCATTCAAATTACTATGCAAAATTTTTATAACTTTAATGTTCAAAGCAAAATTCTATTTATAATCATCACCCCATTTATGTATTGATTTGAAGGTAAAATCATCTTCAATGATATCACATAAATACAAATGAAGGGCTTGTAAAAAAACACTCCATTTTTCCTTTTTAGACCTTCAAATAAGAACTATCAAAAAATGAAGGTTTATAAATTTCAACATATTCAAACATGGGAGATTTTGAAGTATCCATACTTTCTTTAAAAAAAATGCCTTCAATGATTGTCTTGGATCCTTTTGAGGTAATTAAGTCTTTTATACAAGAGTTCATAACTATGATACCAATTGTCGGACCTACACCTAAGAGAGGGTGAATTGAGTGTTTTCAAAATTTTCATAATTTTTAAAATTCTCTTTAAAAAACTTCTAATTTTGGAAAGATATGGGATAATTTTAATTTAACAACTCAAGTGAACTTCAATAAATATGTTTGTACACAAAATATAGTAATTTAAACACTTTTGCAAAGCAACTCATTCAACAACACAAAGGTAGTGCATCAAGAACCACATGCATAGATGGATATCTCTTTCAACCATTCAAACATCCAAGCAACAAGGTAAATATTGAAGCACAATACCTCTAATAAATTTCATCAACAAAAACAAAGCATATTATCAAATATAAATAGAGTAAGGGTAGAAAGATCAAACACAAGAATTTATAATATTCCCCTTTAAAAATATGCTCCAAGGTATACATCAATTCTTCAAGCTTTACAAATTGGGCTATTTTTTTACTATCTTCTCATATTTCAACTGACACTTGAAGAAGCCTTAAAATATCTTTGCTCATCCTTGAGCAAATCATTTTTACAAGGGATAACTCATACTCTCAAAAATTTTCTAAGGGATATCTCACCCTCAAAGTGTTTTTCAAAGGGATACCTCACCCTTTTCATAAATTTGAAGGGATTCCTCACCCTTTACCACTCATAAGAAGATATAGATGATGAACAACTCACAAAAACTCTATCAGAGAGTAAATGAAATTAATGAAACACCTAAATAAATTAATTTTAGAATGAAAAGCTCAAATCTTTATTTTGATAAAAAAAAAAGAGTAATAGATAATAAATGATGAAGCTCGGGCTTGCTATATATTATATTTATTGATTTTAACTTATATAAGAAGCCTATAATGTTTTAAATCCATTTGGGACAACTTTTGGTTGAAAACTAGCTGTTATTTTTTGAAATTTGACGCAAATGATTGATTTACAAAGATAGGATTTTAGAATCAACTTAAAAAGGTCATAACTTCTTTGTTTCAATCCCATTTTAAGAAAATGACCTATCATTGGAAAGATATTTGAGTCAAATTTCAAATGAACTGATTTCATACTCATAGGTTAAATATTTGTTGATATATTCTAAAAATAATGAGCAAAGGTTAGAAAGACTTGATTATAAAAAAAATTTGATTTTTCAGACTCATTAGAAAGGCCATAGCTTTCTCATATTTTAATCATTATAAACAAATTTCCTGTCCATGAAAAGCTATTTGAGTCTAATTTCATACAAAAAAAAATTTTACAATTAAATTATATGTATTTTGTGAGATATGATCAATAGAATAATTAAGGTCAAAATCAAAAAAATCAAAACTCAAATGTAATTTATTTTTGAAGTGTCACCAAGGCTATCTTGTGAAAACATAATTGGGGCTACCTTTTTAAAGCATTTTTTATCTGGCTAAGAATTTGAAAACATGTTTGAGCTCTATATCATGAAAAGCTTAATTTTACAAGAAAGTCTAAGCTTAAAAGGAAAAACTATACCTAATGAAGTCCTTAGGCTTTTCTTGATATTTCCAAGCTTCCAAAGCTTCATTCTTCCCATTTTTCTATACTTGGGGCACATCTTCTTTCTAGACTTTCTTCTTGAGTTGAGCATGACAACATTTTACATTGCTTCATTCCAATGCTCACTCTTCTTCCTTTTGGACAATCCTATGAAATATGTATAAACTAATTTGCAAACTATATAGTTAGTCAAAGATAATTTATCATAATGAATGATTCAAATATATAACTAAAACAAATTAGCATAAGAACATGCATTATCTATATTGTATATATATCAACCATAGCATAGTATATCTACAAATATTTATATAAAATGTAACACTTTAGCCCATTAGGACAAACTATGTTATTATAGCACTTATTTGTTATTATCAAAACTCATCATGTTAAACTTTGAGGCCAGCAATTTATACATAGAAATACATATTATATAGTTTTTTCTTCAAATAATTCTATGCGGGAGTTCAACCCTCTAGGATGCTGAGTGTTTTTATTGTTATATTGTCTTTTTTACACTAAACTTTAATTTTTTTTTTTACTTATTTATCTTGATATTTAAAAAATAATAATCCAATGATAAAAACATTCAATTTCTTAGAAGGTGATAGTCTCTGTAAAATACCCTTGTTCTTCCCTTCATTTATTTCTACTTAGCTGATTCGAGTGGCTAAAAAGGGGTGTCTAATTATTTCAATTTCGAGCCAATACGTGTCTTATTTAAACCCAAATAATCTCGAGTAGTCGTGCATCAAATATATATTGCTCTTATTATTGAACCAGACCTTATTAATTTAATTTTCGCATTGGAGGGCATTTATTAATTATTGTAACAATACTCAATGTTTGAAGTTATGGCAACTCTTCACGGATAGTTGCTACAAGAGAATCTTAATTAGCAAAAGGTCATAGTCATTTTAGAAATGGTTAATTAATTTTGCTTTATGCTTTGACAGCTATTAAATACAATTTGTGTCTGACATGTATTTTTATGAGTTTTATGAAAAAATTTTATAATTTTAATAATTTTTTTTAAAAAATTGTAACTTTTATATATAAATTTTTTTAAAGAATTTTTTTATGCAATTTTAAACAATAAAATTACAACTTTTGTATGTTTATGACACTAAAATTTATATAAACTTACAGATTTTATATAAAAAATTATAACTTTTCTCACATTTATATTAAATTTTTATAAAAACTTAAACCAAGTCTTCACATGAGGCTTAAAAGTAATGGTAGTTATATTTATTTTAATTCTTTTAAATTCATTTATTATATTATATATTTGATAGAATCTCTCACATAATGAACAATCAAGAATATTTAAATCACATATTGACAGAGTCTCTGACATAAATGAACAATTAAGAATAATTCTTACATATCTCAAGCGAGGGAGGCATGATGCGCTTAAGTGGCTTTTGTAAGTGTCAAGGGTTAAAGTGGAGTAAGGAATCTTCTTAACATATACTTCATGCACATTTTATTAAAAAATGACAAATGTATTTAAGCGCACTCAATTCATGATCATAATTAACATAATTAAATAAGGTGAACAGTTTAATAAATTAAATAAATTTAAATTAGATTTTGTCCATTATCTAATAAATATAATTTTACAAAAAAATAAGTGAGCATGAATAGCTGCATTTTATTATGATTTATTGTTTTCTCTATAATAAACTACACTTTTTTTCTTGCAAAATCCTTGGTGACATTTGCATTTTTAGAATATGAGAGAGAAGCTCTCAGCCTCTCCCCAAATATTGTTCCCTCTCGGTGTTTTGGATACATAAAAGGTGGGCTACTTTTCAATATTGTTTTGTATATCCTGTTTAAAGTTTGATCGATGTAGAGACTGAAACAAGGATTATTCTATTGTATATAAATGCGTGCAATGCGGGATGGTCCAAATTTTATTCATTAATTATTCTGTTGTTGTGCTTAAGATGTTCAAATCTTATCTCTTCTTTCTGCGTGCATACATTTTTAATGCTATGCTTTCTTGAAAACAAAAGAATCACGGTCAGCTTTAAAATTAGTATTTTGATTTTATAATTACCATAGTACGTCATCAATGATGATATTAATCAACAATTTTGCGTTAAAATATATAAAATATAATACATAATCTTCACAGTCGAAGAGGGTGTATACGCCTGTATAATAAAAGTTTACGCCAATAAAAAATGAAAAAAAAAATAACACTATTCAACTTTGGAAGTAGCTGCGTGCAACTTAACTTTAAAATAACTCTCAAAGTTTATATTCTATTAATAATTGAATAGTCATGTGTAAAATGCATGTACGCAAATTTATATGTAGTTGTTTCATTGGCTTATATTGTCGATATCAGACAATTTTTATGCATATATAACTCATATTAACATCAAATTATTAAGATAATGTTGGTGCTGATTTGTAAAATATGTCATACATAGTTGGTGTGCAAGTCTTTGAAAAATAAAAAGTTAAAAAGTCATACTTATAAGTAGGAAAAATGTATTAATTTTAAATGATACAGACTATATAGCTCAATTTTCAATTCTTACACCTTAGTATTTTATCTAATAAGTTCAAAATTAAAATTTTTATTTAAAAATTTATAGCAGGAAATAACAATTTGTTATAAAATTTACTAATATTCTACTAGTAATGTGTCATATATAGAGAGCAGTGTAATCATTCTATACCAATTGAATTTTGTACAATTTTATGAATTTAGATTATGCTTTACCAATAAAAAGAGATATAGAATATAATAAAATAGGAAAATGAAAAACAATGCTAAATATTATTGCTACTCATTTCCCTGTGGAGAAGAATGAGGCTGACTATCTAAACAACAAATTCTCTGTTTAACTTTGTGAAACCTAACATCTGAAAGTTTAACCACTTTCAGTGTAAAAACAATATGCGATTTTTCGATGGATTTTTCCCACAGATTCATAAAAAAAATAATTAAAATTGAAAAGGTTGTTAATTACCAATTATAGAAATCTCTTATATAATAAATTCTATTGAAAATTTCATTAGAAAGTAGGCATAAATTTTAAAAAATTATGCTAACCGTTTTCAACTTAACTAATTGTACAATGGATTTTCAACGATAAAATATGTTAGAAACTTAAAAAAAATTTAAACGCTGGAACACTTGATTTCCTAGCTCAATTTCCATTTCTTTTCTTTCCTCCACTGCACCAAAGCTCTCCCTTGATTTCTTAGATTGATTCTTACATTCTGAAAATATTTTTCATAAATTTAAACTAATTAAATTGTTCTTATTACTTTGTTTTACATTTTTACTGATTATTTTTACTTAATTGTTTATGTTTTTTATGATGTAATTGGGCTTTCTTATTTTGATGTATGTAGTTTTAGACTTTAGTTTGTGTATGAATTTTTTTGCTACTTTTCTTGTTTAGACACTGAAATTGATACATATTTTTAATTATTAATTGATTAATATTGACAATTTTTTTCATATTGTAGGTGTTAATTTTTAATTATTACTTGTATTTTCTTGAATATTTGAATTAGGATGGACTAATTATATATTTTGAATTATATTTAAGAATTATAAATATTTTGAATTAAACTGAGTAGGAATTATACATATATGTTGAATTATATTTAGGAATTATATATATATATATATATTGAATTACTTTAGGAATTTTATATTTTGACTACTTAATAGTGTTGCTAATATTACTTTACTTTAGGAATTATGTATATTTTGAGTTAGAACATATTTTTAGATTAAAAATTATATATATTTTAATTTTGTTAATTTTTGAAATTAGTAAGTGTCTTATAGATATTAATTATTAATTTTGTTGTTGCTTTGCATTTAGTTAATGAAGTTATTGAAATTAAAATTGTGTTTTGTTGGAAATATGAACGTAATTACTATTATGAACATTTTGTCAAATTTTTTTTTTTTTTAAGTTAGGATGAAATGTTGACAAACTTTCTTATGACTTTTACATATTTGAAAATATTTAATTAGGCAGGAGAAAATATGTATATAAATTAGGACATGTATGAAGACTTAACACATTTCAATATAAATTTCAAAAAACAGGATATAAAAATTCTAATATACCTTAGGTAGATGTATAGTAGACTTCTTCCAGGATGAAGTGGATATAAAACAGGTTTTTTTAATAAGTTGGAAGAATTTATCAATTTTGCAAAAACTTAGTTAATTTATTTATATGATGGTCGGATAAGGTGTTCATACTTTAGACATAAATGTAGAAATTTTTATCTCTTGATGAAGTTAAGGTTAATTTGTATAGATTTAGGTTTTAATATGATTACTGTTGGTAAATTGATTATGGTGAGGAGAGACCAATAGGAGGGAGAGTCTCTTAATAGTGTGACATGTGATTTGCATGATGCAAGTAATAGATATAAAAATATAGTATTGGATGCTAATTGGTCAGACATTGCAACTCACCTAAAACGCAATGTAAAAGAGCCAAGGATGCTTATAACTTTTATGAAATGTTAGAAGTTGTACATCGGCCATTATAGATAGGTTGTACTAACTATTTCGAGTTATCATTAGCAGTAAAGATGTTAAGTATAAAATTTGTCTTCAACTTACCATAGAATTCTTTTGATCAGATTATATAACTTATGATCAAGACATACCTGCATGATAACGTTTTTCTCCTAACTTTTATGAAATGAAGAAGTCAATTAATAAGTTTGGATTAGGACATGAGAAAATAAATTATTATATGAAAGGATGCATGTTGCTATGCAAGAAGCCTAGATTTGATAGAAAATGTAGAATTTATGTTTTGTCTTGATATAAGGAATAGAAGACAAGCCAACGTGCGAAAAAAGTTTCTTTCAAGAGAATATATTATCTACACTTAATCCCAAGGCTGTAAAGGTTGTATGCTTCGATGAAAGTAGCTCTTTATACGAGATGACATCATGAGACTTCTCAGAAAAATTTTTCTAAAATTTAAACAAAATGTGAAAATTTAATATTTCTTTAAAATATTTCTGAGAATATGAGAAATAACTAAATACCGTGTGAATGTAATAAATGGTATTCAAGATAATGAAAAGACTATAATGGCTTCAAAATTCATTGCCTTATTTCAGGAGATTCCAAAAGGCTTATTTCAGTCATGAATAAGAGCTTTCTGATTTGGGTTTAAAGCAATCAGATTGCCGTGAAACAAGCTGGATTCAATCTGTGTGCTGTTTTGGGCAGATTTTGATACTGGTACACAAATTGAGGTTTTGCTTGATAGAAAGCCTCAATCTTTCTACTTCAAAGGAAAATTCCAAAAGGAAGTTTGGATTCTGGAAGGCATCTGGAAGATGATTGAATTGAAGGATATAACAATATTATCTTTTCTATGCTTTCCGTCCTGGAACTTGTGGAAAATTAATAATGGGGCATGCAAAAGAAGAACTTTCATAGTAACTCGGTTAAAGATGCTGGACCAGAAAATGAAAAGCATGCATGCAATGCAGGGTAGTCCAAATTACTCATATATTATTCTATTTTTCTGCTCAAGATGTTGATGATACTATATCATATTTCTTCCTTCGGTGTAAATTCATTTCGGATTAAGCGAATTCATTGTATGTCTACGTCAATGCTATGTTCTCTTGGAACAAAAGAATCACTGGCCAACTTTAAAAGTAAAAGTAGTATTAGGCATTTTCGCCACCTAAATATTTTTTTATTTTAGGACTTGATTCTCTTAGCAGCCTCAGCTTTTATATCGACGCAATACAAAAGCAATAAATCACATGTTTTATTTTGATTTTATAATTAGCTTAGTACGTCAGCAATGATTAGACTAGTGATCAACAATTTTGCATGAAAATCAAAACATAATACTTAATCTTCACAGTGGAAGAGGGTGTAGACTTTTATATTGTATTATATATATATATATATATAAAACTTTCGAGGTAGCTGCACGCAACTTAATTTTAATAATAGTTGTTTCAGAATCCTTTTTTTTTTGTGAGTTTTTTATTAACATTAAATTATGAAGATAATGTTGTGCTGATGTGTAAAATATCTGGTATGCAAGTCTTTGAAGAAAAAAAAAAGATAAACAATCATACATGTAAGTGGAAAAATTTATTAATTTTAATCACTATAAAAAAATTTACTATTATGACAGTTATGACCGTCGAGAGATGTTACAATAAATGGTATTATAAAATTTATTATTGATAGTCAATAATGATTAATAATAATCATAAATAATTATCAACAGTCATAACCTTAAAAAATATATTTACAAGTATTAGTTTATCTAATAACTTTTATGACTAATAGTAATAATAAAAATTAGCTAAGTACTAGTTTCAATTAATTTTAATTGTTACTAACGAGTCAATTTTTCTAAAACAAAATCCTACCAATGGTCAAAATTAGTTAAAACTAATACTAAGCTATTTTTTTACAACCACTATTAGTCATAAAAAGTGTTAAATAAGTTAGTACTTATAAATATATTTTTCACAATCATAACTATTGATAATTATTTAGGATTATTATTAACAATTATTAGCCATTAATAAAAGAGTTTGTGACATCTCTTAACAGTCATGACTTTTTAGTGAATGATACAAGCTTTAATTCTTATATATTAATCTTTTATCTAATAAATTCAAAAATTAAAATTTTCATTTAAGAAATTATTGAAGGAAAGATTTAATATTTTGTTATAATATTTAATAATAATATATTTATTAATGTTCTACTAGTAATGTATCAGATATGGAGAGCAGTGTAATCATTCTATATATACGAATTGAAATTTTGAACAATTTTATGAATTTAGATTATGTTTTACCTTTAAAAAAGTGATATAAAATATAATGAAACAGGAAAATGATAAAATTATTGCTAATGGGGAAGAATGAGAGACTGACTAACTAAACCACAATTCTTCATGTAAACTTGTAAAAACTAATATCTAAAAGTTAAATTGCTTTAAGAAAGATATGCCCCTGAATTTTAAATCTGAATTTTTATTGTATGAGTTGTGCTCTTAGGAAGAAAAAGAACAAATGGCCAAGTATTTTACACAGTGCAGTAGCCATACAAAATTTTCATATTATTCTTTTATAAAATGTTATAATTTAGTACTATGTAGAACTTATATGTATAAGATTTATAAAAAAAAAAATAGAATAGAGATTTTTAAATAAATAAAGGATGTTATCTGAGCAATAATAATTTTTTTTTGTATTTGTTTGGATTTATTAAACTGCTTTAGTAATTATTATAAAAAAAATAAAAAAATTTATTGTATAAATGCTTTGATATATATTATCTATTCCAATTATTAAATAATTATTTAACTTAATTTATAACAAAAAACTATATTTTAAATTTTTAGTAATGGTGTTGTAATTTTAATTAGATTGATTCTAAATTAATGAAAGTTTTTTTAAAGTACCTCTTAATTATTCTATTTTTGTGCTAAAGATGTTCATGAATTCTTTCGGCATACATTGATCACGGGTTATGCAAATTCATTGTGTGTCAACGTCAATGTTATATTAAATTTTCGCCACCTGATTGCTTTTGTTTTATTTTGATTTTATAATTAGCTTAGTGCGTTGGCAATTAATGATTATATTTGTAAACGTACTGTTTTGCAAAGTAGCAGCACTTCGCAAGATGATTGTTATGGGGGAAAAAAAAACTCTATTCAACTTTGGAAGTCTTTGAAAATAAAAAATTAAAAAGTCATACTTATAATTAAGAAAAATGTATCAATTTTAAACGATGCAGATTCTATGGCTCTATTTTTAATTCTTTTATGTATATATATAGTTTTTTGTCTAATAAATTCAAAAATTAAAACTTTTTATTTTAGAAATTATAGGAGGAAATAACAATTTGTTATAATATTTATTAATATTCTACTAGTAATGTGTCATATATGGAGAATAGTGTAATCATTCTATAGCAATTGAATTTTATACATTTTTATGAATTTAGATTACGATTTACCTTTAAAAAGAGATATAGAATATAATAAAACAGGGAAGTGAAAAAAAATGCTAAATATTATTGCTAATGGGGAAGAATGACATACTGTTAACAAAACAATAAGTTCTATATCACTACAACAGAAAAGACCTTTCCCAGCATTTTTTTTTACCTTTACCAGCATTTGTAAACGCTGGTAAAGGTCCCAACCAGCGTTTGTCAAAACGCTGGCAAACTGCTGACGTAGCTGGCGTCGGGAGAAGTATAC
>JANHAO010010566.1:0-17562 GCA_026873985.1 Saraca asoca
AAATGGTTTTTCACTCTCTATCTTTACAGAGTTTTTGCATATATTTGATTGATCTCTCTTTCTCACTCCTCCTCCCTCTCTATCTACCGGGTCTTCCCTTTAATAGAAGGAAGGAGGGGACATACATTAATTACAAGCTACAGTGGTGTTTGCATCAAGTAATAAGTGGAAAAGATAGTTGTAGGCTACAATCCGGCTGCTGCAGTACATAGGTTGTGGAGGTGGGGCCCTCTCGTCAGTTATAGACTTTGGCTTGTAACCGTTGCATGATATTGCTTCTACCATACGGATAATCTTATGCTCTGTGTTGGGATCAGGGATTCAAACTTGGAATGCTAGTGTAGTGACGAGGAAGCAAGCTTAGTGCTACTGCAAAGAGGGTGGCGAGCTCTCGCAAGAGGGGTCGATCATTCTTGACAAGTGCCTTACCGGGCCATCGATCAGTGAAGTACGGTTCACCAAGGAGGAGCTCACTGGGTAGGATCTCACCGAGGAGAGGTTCATTGATGCCCTTCTGGTGATCAGACAATCTCTTTCCTTTGGTGATTCTGAATCTGCTTCCTTACTTGGGCTGATTTCTGTACACAACATCTTCTAAGCCATTTAATTAAGTACAGTTGGATTTCTTCTGGACTCTTTGGTGGGGCCAAACTTGTCTATATAAGGCATGAGAAGTCCCCTTCCCTGTTCCATGGAATAACCAGATGGGTACATTGACTGAGCCCTCCATATCTCTAAAGTTCTAGCCTTCGATGAAATGCTCTGGGGTGTGTATGGTCTGCTACATGAGATTGTGAGGTGTGAATGGCCTGCTGCATGTGGTTCCCACGGTGGATTCCTCCTTGAGGATTCTAGGAATTCTTTCATAAACTCCTCATGGTGCTAACAAGTTTAGCTTCTCCTTTTTTTCTCTTTTGTCCTCCGATGGGCCAACCATTCAATTTCTTCAAGCCCCCAGGAGTTGCAAGGTTGAGGGAAGAGCTTTTGGCTTAGGAGGAGGAGAGGAAAGAGGAGCTGGAATGGTCAAGCTTGCTTGCTGACCCTACGTCTTGTTGGAATTTGGCCCTTCTAGCTATTTTCTTTTGCTTTCTTCCATGGTGGCATTGGGCACCTCTAGGCCTCTAAGTAGCTTGATGAAGTTGAAGGATGCTTTCCTTGCTCAGAAAGACTAGGGGAAATCGGGGCAACCACCCTACTTGTCTCAAATGCCACTTCACCCACTCCAAGTGCCTCGGGGATGCTCAAGTTAAACAAACCGCTAACTCAAGTGGAAGTCGAGGAAGGGGAGTAGTTTAGCTCACTCGTTGCTCATAGGATCTAGTTTTTAAAAGCCAGTTCCTCTTACATATTATAGTTGCAGGCTTGCTGGTATTCAGCATTTCCTCAATCAATCAGAGGCTTGCTCTGACTTATACCCTTAAACCTTCATGTAATTTCACCTCATTGAAAGAGGTTTTATAATGAAACTTTGCATTTTATTTCTTGTTTTTCTCTAGCATGTCATATTAGCAATTTAGTAGGTCACAACTGGCAACATGAATAAGTTCCTACAAACCATAACTCGGTAAATGTTAGATAAAATAAGTGCTCGCTAGGTCAGTCGACCTCGGATAACATTAATTGAATTAGTATAAATGGAATTCAGTCAATAAATCATGATGTAAAGGAGATATGCCATGTTGGATGAACAATCAGTCGCATTAGCCCATCATGAATAACAGCAAACTTGAGCATTAGGGTGCCTTTGTGGTTGATGAACTTGAGCATTAGAGCACTTGGGCTAGTAGCAAGTTTGAGCACCAAAGTGCTTAGGTAGGTCATACGGATGCACCTTAGCCCATGTAAGAGTTTGGTGCCCTGGAAGGTCACACAGATGCCCCTCAACTAGCACTTCTTGGACACAAGTCTGCACAAGAGTTTGGCACCCACCTTAGTTGACACTTCTTGGACGTGGAGTTTTGGCAGGTTATATAGATGCACCTTGGTCCACTCAAGAGTTTGGTGTTTGTCATAGCTCATACTTCTTGGATGCAGGTTTATGCAAGAGTTTGGTGCCTGCCTTAGTTGACACTTCTTAGATGCAGAGTTTTGGCAGGTTGCATGGATACACCTTAGCCCGTGCAAGAGTTTGGTACTCGTCGTAGCTCACACTTCTTGGACACAGTCCATGCAAAAGTTTGGTGCCTACCTTAGCTGACACTTCTTGGATGTGGAGTTTTGGTAGGTCGCACAAATGTGACTTGGTCCGCACAAAAGTTTGGTGCTCGTCGTAGCTCGTACTTCTTAAGCACGGTCTACACAAAAGTTTGGTGCCCACCTTAGTTAACACTTCTTGGATGCAAAGTTTTGGTAGGTTGCATGGATGCACCTTGGTCCACATAAGAGTTTGGTGCTCATCGTAGCTCACACTTCTTGGGCATGAGTTCGTGCAAGAGTTTGGTGCCTGCCTTAGCTAACACTTCTTGGACACGGAGTGGGTTGTGGGTTATAGCCTGTTGCTCATGATCTATGATCGCACAGTCCATCTGGCATGCTTCCACTGACTTTGTCTATGACTTTTTGATTTCTACCACTACCCCATGTAATCATTTTTGCCTCGATAAGTGTCTTCACCAAGCTGGCAACAACTCACAATTGGCGTTCAATGGACCGTTCGATTATGGCAATTTGATGAGTTCCCAAATCCAATGGTGAGACTTCGCGGGATATAACTTGAGGAGAACTCTTTCCCTCTATCATTCATCATTTGAAACTCAAAGCTCTCGGACTCTCCTTCATCTTCTCCGTGAAGCCAGTGTCCAAACATTTTTGTCCACTGCTATTGGTGTTGTTCTGACCTACCAAGTTTGAGATTTGAGTTCTACCCTCTAAAAGTCAGTTCTACATATTTCTTGGACCTTCTTCTCCGATTGACATAGTGAGTCCTCTCTCTTTAACATGCAATTTCTATATGTTCTGTATGGTTTGTAAAAGGCTTGTTTGCACATGGTTGGAAGGTCTGAAGTGTTAGCTGAAGATGATTACTTGTGCATTTTCTTGTGTTTGGTATGTCTTTGCTATCTAATTTGTCAATAAGCTTTAGGGTTTTCGATTGTCATTTCAGATTCCTCATCGGCTTTCTGGGCTTTAGCATCCCAATGATGGAATCTCCCTTGACTTCTAGAGTCTGGGCCTTAAATTAGGTGACCTAAGGTGTATGTGAGGCCTGCCATACAAGAAATTGCTAATCTTAGCTTTCTTGGTATGGTCTGCCTTCAGCGACCTAATCATCTTTTTTTTATATAGATAGCAGCTCACAAATGCATAAGTCACCAAATAGGAAGTGATAAGGAACCTGACTCCCTAACACAGAGTAAGGAGCTAGTACAATGCAATAGTGAAGCAACCTCGAGGAGTGGCGAGGTTGCTGTAGAGTTTAGTGCTTGTCTAGACCCCATTGGGGGCTCGAAGGCCACTACTAATCAGTGACCTTCAAATTGTTTGATGTTCAATTTACATGTTTCTTCTATTCACTTTTGTGAGCTCCTATCCACAATCTAAACATTCAGGCTCCCTAGAGGATGTCATGTCATGGAGCCCTCCCTAGATGATTTCACTGCTTATCCACCCTGAGGGTTCATTACCATTAGCTACTAGCACCTCCCTATTGGTTTTAGGCTTCCAGTACACCCATACATTGTTAACTTTCTGAATAAAATCAAACTTTACCTATTCCAACTTACCCCAAACTCCAATGCCTAGCTTACCTCCTTGGCCTCGATATTCTTGAGGAATAATCTCTCGCCGCTATCAGCCGAGGTTCTTTGCTACCTGTACAGTATCAAAGGCACAGACTCATTGAACAGGATTTGCTATCTCTCAGCTCAACTAATTAAGTACAAGAAAATCTTATCGTAGGGAGACACCAAAGGCAAGTCTAACGGGGAAATTACAAAACTTGTTAGTTTTATGTATCCTATCTGTCCCTATGTGACCTTCAAAATTTTAGTTTCATCTCTACTCCTGGTGAGCGGGCTGAGGATGTGCGAGTTTCATGATGTATTCATGTTTATTTTTTTAGTTCTAACTTTGTCTCACTTTGCAGATGGGACTTGTAGGAACCCAACACTTAAGGCTACGGACCACAGGATCTTAAATCAGTTCATTGCTTCAGAAGATCTCCAAAATGACTTCTATTTTGATGAGAGTTTTCTGTACTCTCACAAACTTGTTTTAGTTGAAGGAACTGAGCTTACCAAGGAGATAGGAGTTCATCGAGTTGAGGAGATCGATCCAGCAAACTTTGAGGAATATGAATATATAATGAGCTAATACACAGGAGGCCGCCATTTAATCTCGATGACGAGACCTTGTCAACTCTTGACACTGATATCCTCCCTACTGTTGAGAGCCAACCTTCAGCCTTGATGGTAATACCCTCACAGGAATTGGTTTCTCCCTTGCATCCTAAGGTGGTTGCTACAGCTAGGATCACTTCCCCCTCTAAGCGCCCTACTAAAAAATAAAAGAGTGACAACGGGAAGAAAGTTGTTGCGGCCTAGAAGCGAGCAAAGCCTGAGGTCAAGGGTAAGGAACGACCCATTGAGTTTAGCTTGAAGATGGAGGAATACTTGGGTTGCCTCTTGAATGCTGTCGATGCAATCCTAGGGCCCTACAATAAGGCCAATGTGTTGGAGTCTAAAGACCACTCACGCAAGGGATTGGCAAGCTATTTATCTTGTCATTGCCTATTAGTAAGTTGGGTCTTTTTACCCTGATTCTTCTACCCTTTTTATAATCTAACTTAACCATTTTGTTCTTCAAAACTCATTAACATCGATGAAGCTACACAAGGCACTTCGAGCTTATGCCAAGGAGAAGGCAAGTCTAGTGGACAATCTAGCCGTTGTCACCACCAAGGTCTTGGAATTAAGGGAGAAAACCAAGGACGCTAAGGTTGCCTTGTCTCGTGAGGTGATGGATCATGAAGCCATTTCATTGAACCTTAACAGGATAGTCAATGACCTGACAAAAGTGAAGATTGACCTAGACTTAGCTCTTCGACAAGCTGAACTGGCTGTAAAGTGAGTTGAAATAGTAGATCAACAAGCAAAGGCAGTGGAACAGCAGGCGAGAGCAGCGAAGGAGTGAGTCAAAGGTGCTATGAAAGAGCTCAAGGTGGCAAGGGAGGAGGCTGCTAAGGTGAAAGCAGAGATGGCCTCACTGGTTGTGGTAGTAGCATAGAAGGCAAAATCTGAAACCAGTTCCTCTTTCCTCTTTACCTTCTAGGAGCAGTATCCGAGGATGGACTTCTCCTTTATTGGACAGGAGGCCTTTAAAGCCGTTGAGCATTTCAAGAGGAGGGCCGCTAAAGCTAAATCTTCCAAAAAGGATGGAAAGTTTGTAGCTGAAGCTTCACCCACTGAGGGTGCCACTAAAAAGGAGGGTGGTTCACAGATTGCTAAGACCATTGGGGACCAAGTGGTGGACAACCTTGCTACTTCTCCTACTGACCCTTTGCCCCATGAAGGCCTAGCTCATGAAGATCCAGTATCGTAGGCTATGACATTTTGTACAACTTTGCATTTTCTTTCTCAATCTTTGTATTGAACTCCAAACTTGTATAAGTTTATTTCGTTGAAGAGAACTCTGAGTGAGCTTCTGCAACATCCTTACTTTATTTTCTCTCAATCTCTATACATTTGAATGCTCATTTGTATAACTTGATGAATTCATGCAAAAACTAATACCCAATGGGTCACATTCTAGCTAATACCCTTCATCTATTGAATAGCTTGCTTCACATGCAAGACTTTATTGAGATTTTACTTAGAAACAATTGAATACATGTGTAAAAATTCAAAGAATCACTTAAATACTTTCACTTATTATTGAATAACTTTTACAAAATTGAGGTCTTTATTGGTATTAAGGATGAAGATGCTTAGCATTCCCAGCTCAAGGAAACTCTGCCCCATTTATATCCACGAAGTGATGAGCTCCATGGCCAATGGCCTTTTTGATAAGATATGGGCCTTCCCAGTTCAGCCCTAGGATCCTCTGGCTTTACAAGCTCCAGGGAGAACGAGGCACAGAATGAGATCACCAAGTTTGTAGTTTCAAGCTCGAACCTTTTGATTGTATTACCTTGCAACCCATTGCTAGTAGGTCATGATCCTAAGACGAGCTCTTTCTCTTGTCTCTTCGATTAGATCGAGATTCGTAGCGAGCAATTGATTGTTGTTATTTGGATCAAAAGTGATTCTTCATTGTGATTCCACTTCAAGTTTTGCTGGGATCATTGCCTTAGATCCATACACCATCAAGAACGGAGTCTCTCCTGTGGTGTTATAGACTATGGTTCTGTAAACCCAGAGCATTTTTTATAGCTCATCTACCCATGCTCCCTTCTTGGCCTCTAACCTCTTCTTTAAGATCTGTTTGATGATCTTGTTAATAGCTTTAACTTGTCTGTTGGCCTATAGATGGTCTACGGCCGAGAAGCTTTCATGATCTTGAGATTGTCACAGAACCTAATGAACTACTCATTATTTAACTAAGTCCCATTGTCAATTATAATCTGTTGGGGGACTCCAAATCTACAAATGATGTTATTCCGTATGAACTTTTCTATCCTTGTAAAAGAGATCTCTATGAGCTCCTTTGCCTCTACCCACTTGGTGAAATAATCCATAACTACCACGGCATGTTTGTAATTTCCATGAGTTGTTAGGAGTGGTCCAATTAGGTCCATGCCCCAAATCGTAAAAGGCTACAGACTGACCATTTATTGCAGGTAGGCTGGTAGGGCTTGCGAGATATTTGTGAATCTCTGGCATTTGTCACACTTCCTAATAGGATCAATGGCATCCTACTTCATTGTGGGCCAATAGAATCCTTGTCGGAGAGCCTTTTGAGCTAGGATAGCCCTCTAGTATGATTTTAGCAATGGTCGGCATTAATTTCATTCAAGATAGTGTCACAGTCCTGGCCATCAATTTAGTAGGGTTGAGAATCCTCTTTTGTACAACACATTATCATAGATGCAACACCTGGCCGCTTGGGCTCACAATCACTGTGCCTTGAGCTTATTCTCTAGCAATCTATTGTTCTACAAGTAGTCAATGATTAGACCCATCCATGAGTCTTGGGCTGTGGCAATCGCCATCACTGTATCCCTTTCTTCTATACTCAGGGACAAGAGGAATTCAATTGAGAATGCTCCAAGAAGTCAGCGTCTTCGGTCGTAGCCAGGTGAGCTAAAGCATCAGCATGCACATTCTGGGTTCGCGATATTTCATTGACTTCATATTAGTGAAAGGAACTTAACAGTTCTTGAATTTTTCAGAGGTAGACAGTCATTCTTGACCCTCAAGCTTGGTACTCTCCTCGCACATGACAAACAACGAGCTGGGAGTCACTGAAGATCTTCAACCTTTCAGCTTGCACCTCTTTTGCCAATTAGAGTCTAGCAAATAATGCTTCATATTCAGCCTCATTATTCATGGCTTGGAAGCCAAATCTTAACGCGTAGAGGATTTTGTGCCCTTTAGGACTAATGAGAAGCACCCTTACCCTAGCCTTCTGTTCACTTGACAACCTGTCAACATATAGTTCCCACCACGAAGCTTCTAAGGTCTTTACTTCCTCTTGTACATGCCCGATGAACTCCACAATGAAGTCCACTAGACTTGCCCCTTGATTGCCAGTCTAGGCTTGTATTTGATGTTGAACTGGGCCAGCTCGATTTCCCATTTAAGTAACTGACCCAAAGCATCCATCTTTTATAACACTTGTCTGAGATGGAACTACGTAAGCACTTCTATGCTATGTGCTTAAAAATAGGCTCAAAGCTTTCTTGATGCAATCACCAGGTAGTAAGCAAGCTCCATAGGTGAATATCTTGTCTTAGCATCCAGCAATCTCTTGCCCACATAATAAATTAGGAACTGAGCTCCTCTTTCTTCTTGCATTAAGGCTGCACTAAGGGCATACTGCGATACTCCCAAGTAGATGATTAGCTTCTCGCCCTCTTTTGGTTTGGACAAGAGTGGAGCTCGTCCAAGATACTCTTTGAGCTATTGGAAGGCAACCTTGCATTGTTGCATCCATTCAAACTTCTTCACCTTTCTTAGGATATCGAAGAAAGGAACACATTTATCTGTCGCCTTAAAGATGAATCTACTAAGTGCTACGACCTGGCCATTTAGGCTCTGCACGTCCTTGGCTCTAGTAGGGGATCTTATGTCAAGGAGGGCTCTAATCTTTTCAGGATTTGCTTCAATTCCCCCTACTATTCACCATGAAGCCGAGGAATTTTCCTGAAGTAACCCCAAACACACATTTGTAGGGGTTCAATTTCATTCGATACCTCCCCAAGATTTGAAACATTTCCCCTAGGTCATGGACATAGTTGGTGACCTGCTTGGATTTCACCAACATGTCGTCCATGTACACCTCCATCATTTTTCCAATTTGATCTTTGAACATTAAATTTGCCAATTGCCAATAAGTTATCCCCGTATTCTTTGGCTTGAAGGGCATCACTTTACAATAGTACAATCCATGGTCAATGATGAATAAGGTGTGTTCTTCATCTTGTGCAGCCATGAGGATTTGGTCATATCCTGAGTAAGCATCCATAAAGCTGAGGAGTTGATGTCCTACCATCGCATCCATGAGTTGGTCAATTCTAAGCAGAGTGAAGCTATCCTTTGGGTATGCCTTATTAAGATCTATAAAATGAATACAAGTTCTCCACTTCCCGTTCTTCTTCTTGACTAACATAGGATTGGCTACCCAGGTCCAGTAATGGGCTTCCCGGATAAACTTGTTGGCTAAAAACTTATCCACCTCCTCCTTTAAGGCTGCATAGCATTCGATAGTCATGGGCATTCACTTTTAGTAGACTGGCTTATGGTGAGGGTCAATGTTTAGTTTGTGTTACATGAACTTTGGGTTGATTCCAGCCATGTCTCCATGGTTCCAGGTGAAGATGACAAGATTGGCTTTAAGGAACTCAGTTAGCTCCACCTTTAAACCTAGGGAGAGATTTTTCCTAATTTGAGGTATCTCTCGAAATCTGCCTCACTAACTCGAACATCCTCAAGTTTTTCTATTGGATCGATCATCTTTTCAGCATCTACTTCACGAGGGTCCAGGTCGTAGCTGACCCTAGTCAAGGTCACAGGTCACGGCTCTCCTCCAAAAATCACATCAATCTTTTTCCCTCTTACCCCCATTTCAATTTCATCTTTGTAACAATGCCTGTCCACTTATTGCTCTCTGTGTACACATCTAACTCTGTTAGGGGTTAGAAATTTGATGGTGAGCATTTTGGGTGATATGACCATATCTAGGTCAATCATCATTAGTCACCCTAAGACCACATTATACACTGATGGAGAATCAATGATCAGAAAATTAGTAAAGGTTGTGACCTAGCAGTCTAAATCTCCGAAGGTAATTGGAAGTCTAATTTACCCCACTAGTACCATTGCGTCTCCCGTGAAGCCAAGAAGAGGTTCTTGGGAAGGCTGAAGCTAGTCAGGGTTTATACCTATCCAGTCAAAACACTACTTGTGCATCACGTTTACCGAGCTACCTATGTCAACCATGATTCTCTGCACTTTAGCATTGCTAATTTTGGCTTGGATGACCAGTGCATCATTATGTGGAAAATGTACTCCTTGAGCATCTATGCAAGTGAAGGTGATGCAAGCAAAGCTCGTTTTGGCCTTTTTTACTAGTCCTTTAGCTTCATTGTGCCTTGTGAGTAGAACATGACCCATCTCTCACACATATCTCTCATGTGACCATTTTGACATTCCAACCACATGGGGTCCACCATGGATGGTGAATATGGTTCTGACCAAGGGATCCCTCCTCATGGTCAAGGGCCTGCTGATGCTGATGTTGGGTCGGCTGTTAAAGCCGTGGGGGTCATTATCCTCAGGGCTGCACCATGTAATCCCTCAAGTGACCTTTCTTAATGAAGTCCTCGATGGTGTGCTTGAGTGCCTAAAAATCTGAAGTAATGTACCCGACCTCATTGTGATAAGCACAAAACTTGTTTCTATTTCTTCAGTTAAAGGGACTTTTAGCGGCTTGGGCCTCCCAAAGTCTTCATTGTCCCTCTCTATTGCAAAAATTCTATCTGGGGTATCCGACAAAACACTGTAGCTGTTGTAGTGACCCTGGTGATGCGATCGTTCATCCCTGGCCTTCTTCACGACCTAGACATCAGCACCACCCCTTTGACCTTCTCTATTGCTCCTACCATTATTTTTCTCCTTGCCCCAATTGGAGCCACCTATCTTGTCTTTCTGATTAGGTTTCTTCAAGCCAAAAGTGTCTTCCTACATAATCTCCTTAGTCACTTGCTCATAAAACCCTCCCAAGTCCTTTACTGGAGACTTCTATATGCTCTCATAAAGCTTGCCATCCTTATGGAGCCCAACCAAGATGGCTATGAGGATGCACTCATCTGATAGGTTTTCCATGTTGCTGACCTCACGCCTAAATTAAGTAATGTAATCTTTCAGCGATTCATCTTTCAGCTGAAAGATTGTCGCAAGGTGGTAGGATGGTGCGAGCTACCTTTTCAGTGCTTTATATTGATGGAGGAATCTTGTCTAGCATTCCTCCCAACTATGAATGCTATGAGCAAGTAGGCTTCTGAGCCATATCCCGGGTATTTCTCCTAGGATGGTAGGGAAAACGCAACATTTAACCAGCAAGTTAACAGTTTGGAGATCCATTTTGACATTAAACACATCCAAGTGGTTGTATGGGTTGCTATCCCCATTATATGGCAGGATGTTAGGGATTTTAACCCTTTGAGGAAGAGGCTTTGTCTCAAATTTTCGAGTGAATGGTGTCCTCTTCTCGTAATGATCCTGACTGCTCTAAGCTGAGGTTCATTTCTCCAGTGGCCGCACCCTCTGAAGCAACTCTTCAATCACTGGGTCCTGAGTCTCAAACCAATGGCTAGTGGTTCACCTACTCCTATCATCCTCCTAATCACAGGAGTGGCAATCCAAGGTTTTCTGCTTTCTACTATGTTTGTGACCCGATGAGTAACGATCTAATTTATGCCCATGATCAGTCCCACTCGAGCTCCTTTCTTGGCGCAAGCTCTAACATCATTGATCATCTTCATAGGCTCGATAGACTTCTGATCTCAGCTGTGAGTTGTATGAGTGGATAGAGCCAGCTCGCTAATGTTCTTCTCTACCAAGCTTCTCTTGCTGAGCTCTTGGCTACTAAAGTGGTCCTTCAGGTGTAGTAACTTGAACCTATCTTTAGAGACCCAGGGCCTGTACCTGAGTCAAGGTTCTAACCATATCAGCCAACTTCTTCACTATATTTTCAAGCACCTCTTGACGTTAGTGAAATGCTTACATTGTGTTAGGCCTGAAAATAGTAGGTTGGTGAGGAGTGAAAGGTGCCATGCTAGCAGTAACCCCTATTGTGGGGGCAGTGGAAGTGCCTGCTACTCAGAAGACTGAGCCTCCAACTGGAAACATTTCTCATTGTTACTATTCATGACCTTCAAATTGGCTAGTGATAGTACTTGTGCTTTTGGTAGCTTTTCCCCTTGCCATTGTAGTCAAATAGCTAACCAAAGAAAGAAAGAACGCAGTTAAGGCCCTCCTTCTAGTGCCAAAATGTTGACAGTGAAAACTAGTTAACAGGAAAAGTTTAATGAGCACCCAAACTACAAGTTGTGAATGCGAATGTATGAGAAAGGAAGAGATAGGGGAAGAAGAAGAAGAATGAACACTAGAAGCTTTTTATCATAGTTCGGCTAAAGTTAGTGTGACCCTTACATCCATGGTGGTTTTATATTAGCTTTGCACGATGGTTTCTCTGTTCAATTCAACAGAGTTACAATATACAAGCTCTTTCATTATTTTAGTAGGGTTTTTGCATGTATTTTCACTTACTTGTTACAATGATTTATCCCCCTATTTTAGAAGGGGGAGGGTTATAAGTGTAATTTGATAAATAGCAAAGCTATCATTTTTGCCACTGTGGGCAATAAATGCTTGGCATTTCACTATTGGATTTTGGAGGTTGATGTGTCAGTTTTGGGGGCTGACTTGTTGGTTAGCAGAATGTGCCTTTAGGTGCTAACTAGACCTTAGCATTCCATACCCAATGCTTAAGGCAGCTCGCTCGGCAGCGCGAGCTTGTGTTGGGTGATCCATTGGCTACAAGAATTGGTCTTGCACTCAAGCATAATCAGAATAAGTCTATTGGCAGGTGGCTGGTGTCACATACATCGCTTGGCAAGCTAGAGTTCGTCCTCAACAAGCTGAGATCTTGATCTCATCCTATGCTCTGGGCTCATGGCTGGCGAGCTGATGTCTTCTACAAAGCGACCTCAGTTTTTAGGTGATATGGGCCTTTTCTAATTGGACTTGTCTTCTATTGGGCCTCGGCTAGTCCATTTTGCCTTGTCTAGAAAATACTCATAATAGTAATTAAATAATTTAATCACATTTATAGAATAAAATATTAAATATTATAATTCAAATAAATTTATATTTATTTTATATTTACAATGAAATTTTAATATTTATTTTAGTTATACATGAAAAAAAAGAACTAATATCGTTTGTGTCATTTTGGAATTTATTTTGAATTTAAATTTATCAAGTTAATTGAAATATAAAATGTATTAATGAAAAATTAAAATTTTTCAAATGCAATACAATTATCAATATTGGATTCTCCTTAATTAATTTTTGAGATCACAGTTGATACTTATACACCATAACAAACTACTTGAAACAATCAAGATAATTTATTGGTCTAAATTACTTAAAATGATCAAGTAGTCAAGAAATTTTAAAAAATCAAGTCGCTTGATTAGTCTAAATTATTCAATTACAAAATTAATTAATCAGGCTAATCAAAGTTGATTAATACATCTAAATAAATGACAAATATCTAACATTAATTGATTAGTCTAAAGTATTTATTGTATGTGGCCTTGTCTTTTCCAGTGTTTTTTTATGTTCACTCTCCATTAGTTTATGTCGAGTTTAATAGATCTTCACACTAAATCAAGAAATGCATTCACTGAACCAAGGATGCTAGCAGGAATCATCATTTTTGGAGTTAAATGGTTTTAACTAATTCAATTTTATTGAAGAATCAAGATAGAATTTAATTTAATTAGATTAAAAAATCAAAATGATAATTAACTTGTTTTTGTCCAAAGAATTAAAATGAATAAAATAAGGGGAGTTTTTAAAGTAATTCATTTTAATTAGGTGATACTATAAATTGGCAAATAAAGGTTAATAGACTATAAGACTAGTATTTTGTGACAAATGGCCCAATAGATAAAAGTGTTGGATTTTTCTATGTGGGCTAATATTAATTGAAATAAATAATGTTTTATAAAAATGAGCTAATTAATGTAATAAGCTATAAGGCAAGCATGTTTGGTTCACTGTAGCAGTAATTTGGATCTGCTTATAGGCTATACACACTTCTTTTTGGGTTAGATGTGGTAGATAGTTAGTGCAGGTGAAATACCTAGAGTAGCCCATGATGGGAGAGCCTATTAGGTTTTACTTATATAGGCATGATCCTCTCTCCACTCCTCCGTGTGTAAAGAATTTTCTGCTCTGGCTTTACCTATAAAAAGTTATTTGTTGAAAGAAGAGTAGGAAGGGAAGGCCTTGATCTACATGTGTTTAGTGACACATTCCATAAAACAATTGGATAGTTTTCAATGGCAAACACAAGTATAAAAAATCATTTACAATTCTAGTGTTCTAAGTTAAAGTATTGCTAATTTTATCTTGCTAAAATTTGGTATCAAAGCTACAATGCCTGAATTTAGGACCTAATTTAGTGTTTATTACATGATTGATGAATGGTTATTCTGCCATGATATCTATGTATTTTGATTCCTCAAATTGTCAATTCAATTGCTTCAATTATTTTAGAGCTTTTAATCTGTATAATAATGCAAACAATATGCCTCTTGAATTGTATGAAATAACTAGGTTATGGACTACTCTGAAATATTGGGTTTTCATATGTTGCTTTGAACATACATAGGAATCATTTTCATAAAAACATATAGAGATATAGACTATTTTTCATGAAATTTTTTAGATAAAGCAATACATTTTTACTCTTTTTTATGAGCATGTTCCGCCATTTTCACTTAGTCAAAGTTTGATTTTGATTCATGGAGATTCTGGTAGTTTATGTCGGTGTTTAATTTCTTTAAAAAAAAGCAAAATCCAAAGAAAAAGGAAAATTAATACACTAATCTGTAAAAATTTGAAACGACCATCAATGGTGAAATGCTTCTCGTTGGTAATGAAGCGTTGCATTAGCATTGCACAATATCCACTCGTAATTGGAGTGCATTGATGTCGATTATATTTATGTTGTTTAGTAATTATTTTATTATTATTATTCAATTGCTTCCACTTGATTTTCAAGTCCATACCTTTTGGATTGATGACTGATATATTATAACATATTTATTAATTGTAACTTTATTATTAGGTTTATAATATGTAATGCATTGGTTAACTTTTACTGTTTATATGAATGTTATATATTATAACATATTTATTAAAGGTAGCTTTATTATTAGGCTTGTAACATGTAACGTATTGAATGCATTGGTTTATTTTCTTAAAGTTGATATACTAGACAAATTAAATGTGGCCTTTCTTTATGTTTTTTTTTATGACCATATTTTTTTTTATTTATATATGTTTAGCGCATTTATATAAATAAGAAAATATTTATGTTGTATCATGTATGTGCATGAGATTGTCCTTAAGAATGCAATTTTGACTTGTTTAATGATTAGTAGAGATACATTTTGTTTAGTATCTCATGTTGAACTTATCATTTCTACATACATATTGTTAAAGTATGCTAAGTTTGTTTCGGGCAGTTTTAATAAATTTTGGCATGAAAAGTTTTGTGCGTTGATGTGAATATTTATCACCAAAGTGATTTATTCATATTAATTCATAAAATTTTTCATCATGTTACAAGATTAAAATTTAAAGAAGAATAATTATTGTATATTATAATTAGGAATTGGACAAGGCATATTGGGAGTAAAATATAATAGTCTAAAAGGTTATTTGCCCAAATGGGATAGCTTCTGAACAATATTGTATTTTTATGTTAACTCCCTATTGATTGTCTTGTATCAAGAGAACCTACTACATGTTGTACACTCTACCCAAAGCGAAGTGTATATATGATGTGCTTGGTTTCTTGAATATATAGTTTATTTTGTTCACAAGCTATTATATATATTTATATATATTGCCTATGTGATTTGGCAAACCACATTCTTATTGCTTTATATAGTCTCATTTGCTATGAATAGCAATATTGCTACCATCAAAGTTTTATCCAGATCTAACATTAACTTACTACTATGAAATATGATAATATTGGGGATGTTAGGGAATATATTTTGAAAATGGTTCATCTTTAATCCAAACTTAAAGAATTAAAAATTGAAATGCTCAATAACTATCTTATTTCTCACATCCTAAACTCTTTACCTATTGAGTTTATCCAAATTAAGACTATTAATAACACTTTGAATGAATCCTAGACCATTAATGAATTTATCACCAAGTGAGTTGTCGAGGAAGAGAAACTCAACAAAGAACAGAGTGAGAGTGCCCTATTGACTTACCTCAAAACTAATTCTAGCAAAAATCATGTGAATAAGAAAAAGTTTAGACCTACTCCTAAAAAGCATCGAGATTCCCAAAAACATGGTAATATTTTTAGGAATAAACAATGTAGGTGGTCCAAAGTTTGTCATAATAAAGAACATCCAATGTTTTCATTGCAAAGAAGGGCCATAAGAGGAGTGAGTGTGCAAGTTTTAAGTCTTGGTTAGAAAAGAAAAATAAAAAATAAAGGGTTCATAAGCAAAAGGAAATCAAACAAGGAAAAAATCCAAGTTAAAAGTAGGAAATGATGTTAAAGTAGAAGTAGAATAGCAAATCTGTTCCTAAATTATCCTTTGAACTTTGGATGGATAGAAAACCTAGTCTTAATGATTTTTGAGTTTTAGGTTGTCCTGTAAAGGTTAGAATTTATAACCCTTTAGAGAACAAGACTAATCCTAAAACTAGTCACTGTTATTTCATTAGGTATCCAGACTTTCACAAAGAATATAAATTTCATTGTGTTGTGTGAGAAACCAAAATTGTGAAATCAATGACAGCTAAGTTTCTTGAATTTGATGTCAATAATGTGTTATTTCCTAATATTGTTGATAACAATTGTGAAAAGGAAACTATTACCATCCTTTTGCCTACATCACATGAAAGTAAAGTGTTTATGATTGTTCAAAGAGTAGAAAATCATCAAGAAATATAAAAGAACCTTCCGTTCAAGCTAAAAATCTCCAACTTATTGATTCCATATCTATAAGGAGATCTATCAAACAAAGGAGATATGCTATTAGTGATGATTTCAATGTTTACCCTGGGGAAAGTGAATTTGATATTGGACAAGTAGTTGATCCAATAACTTATCATGACGTTATGACTTGTCTTCTGTCTAGTTTGTGGGTAGGTGCTATAAAGGATGAGATAAAATTGATGGCTAGTAATAATGTGTAGGATCTAGTTGAACTACCTGAGAATTACAAACCCATTAATTGTAAATCGGTGTACAAGACAAAGAAAGATTCCTCTAGAAAAATTTAGCACTTCAAAGCTAAGTTAGTAGCAAAGAGTTTTACACAAAAAGAAAGGATTGATTATTCTGAAACATTTTCCCTATTTTCATCTAAATATTTTTTTTCAAAATTACTATGGCCTTTGTAGCCCATTTTGACTTAGAGCTCAATCATATGGATGTCAAGACCACTTTCTTAAATGGTGATCTTGGTGAAAAGGTGTACATGAAGCAACCCGATTTTGTCAAAAATGGTAAAGAAAAATTAGTGTGTGAATTAAAGAAATCAATTTATTGTTTGAAGCAAGCTTTATGCCAATGGTATTTAAAATTTGATGATGTAATGATTTCTTTATGCTTTGAAGAAAATAAAGTTGACCAATGTATATATCTTAAAATTTGTCTTCCTTACTTTGTATATTGATGATATTTTGCTTGCCAATAATGGCATGAGTTTGCTTTATGAGACTAAAAAAATGTTATCTAAAAAATTTGACATGAAAGATCTTGGGGATACAAGGTCTTGTCACACCTTAGGTTCATTTCAAAAAGCAGGCATAAATAGAGTGCTTGAGAGATTCAACATGTCTAATTGTAAGCCTAGGGATGTTCCTATTGCCAAAGGTGAGCAGTTAGGTCCAAAGAATGAATTCTGTTAGCCTAGGTTACCCTAACTACACATTTTCCTTAGTTTTAATACTGAAAAATAATTTTAGTTTATATTACTATTTGACAATATATTTTACTGTTTTAGTCTGTCTTACATGTTCAAAGTATATGATTCAAGAGATTCTAAATTAGATTTAGCAATTATTTTATTTCTATAGGATCTTTTGTAAGTGAATTCAAATTAGATTTGATTCAAGCAAATATTTTTTA
>JANHAO010010567.1:0-17571 GCA_026873985.1 Saraca asoca
ACCAGTACGAAATTGGAATAATAGGAGCTGCAAAGGTCTGTAGGAAGGAAAGAGAGCCATCTTGGTTTTGAAGTAACAAGAGCATGTCCCAAGCTTCCCAATACTTCCGCTACAAAACTCTGCCTCTACCACAAGGACAACTTTCATGAAAATGTGCCCAAATAATGACTTATGTTAGAACCAGCCATACTACATTTCCTGTTATTCACGACAAAAATTCCTCATCAAGCAGTTATGAGGATAACATTCTTTATGAACCACAGCATGAGGGACCAAAAGGAAGAATTATAATGAAACCACCTGTCATAAAAACGCTTGATTTTGATTATTATGGATGATGATTAGAAACAACAATTTTGAATCTTCTAGTAGCTTCCCACCCAACCTGTAAACCCCCCCCCCTCCTCCCAAAAAAAAAAAATTCCCATAATACTAAACTTTTTTTTTTGTCAAAAAAAGAAACTTTTATAAAAAAGAACAGAGAGTACACAAAAGAGGATAAGGAATCCTCGAAATAGAATAAAAAAATGAATACAAAATTGCTGTCCGGTTTCTATGTAAATCTGACAGACTAACTCTAAAGTGGCCGTTGGCAACAGCAAATAATAATAATAATAATAATAGACAAACAAAAGCACCACTTGAAGGCAAATTCGAACTGACATAGCCAACACTTTTCTTGTATATATCAAACAAGCAATGATAGAAATAGAACATAACACAACTACATAATTGAAAGTAAAGGACTTCAGATGGATATAAACTCAGCCTTAAGACCAAGTTGCTTAGTTACTCTCAGGCATACAAATAGACATTGGTTAGTGCTCTCTGACCCAACTGACAACAATCCAAATGCTAAATTTATCACATTTAAAGAAAGAAACATACCAAATGCTCAAAATTATTGTGGCTGGACTTGCAGAGTCGTCGCCACAATGGTTCTGTTGCTTTAACGGTGGACAGTGGCGACTATAACGGTGGGAGTAAAGTTTGAGAGACCCTCTTTCAGACTGGATGTGTTTGCTTTAAGGACTTGAGAATATGAGGAATATCTTGAAGCTGCAGAGTGTGTTGGTCCGCTTGGCGCTGGGTTCTGGAGGAAGAGATGCTCTTGCTATTCAGTTGGAGAAACTTGAAAGGATTAATCCCTCACAATAAAAGGGTATTGCAAATATTTTCTATTTTTAAGTGCACTAATATTCCTTTATATGAATTTGTGAAAGTATTACAACGGCTTTTTTTTTTCCATGATTTTTCACCGTGTTGTTTTGTTTATTCTTATGTATCGGTATGTTTTTTTGAAAAAAAAAATACATTTCTAAAACATATTTTTTATTTTTTTTATATTTAAAATTTATAAAAAAAATGATTAATAAAAATAGATTTATTAACAGAAAATAATAATATATTTAAAAGAAAATAATTTTTCTTTTAATTAAAAGAAATCATTCTCACAAACCATGATGTTTATATAATTTTATTCCACTTCTCGTTTCTTTCCTATCCTCTTTCTCCTATACTTCTCTCTCTACCCTTTTCTACTTTCTTTCCTTTTTTCTCTACCCTGCTCTCTCATATTTATATTTGTACCATTCTCTCTAGTACTCTCACCACTTTATTTTTAGGCTTAAATATAATTTCAATCCTTCTAAATCATAAATTGATCATATTTGACCCTCTTAAAATTATTATTTAATTTTGATCCCTTAATATACAAAGTGAATCAAAATTGATCCATTTAATAAATTATTGTCTAAATAAAGATGAAAACACTGATGCGGCACCCTGGTGTTCATTTGTGCTGCAAATCAAAATTTGTGACCAAATTTAATAAGCAAACATGTTTGTATTTAGATGAAACTTAACACAAAAATCAAGTATAAAAAGAAGATTATATAGCATGAATTTAAGAAAAAATGTATACGTAAATTATTTTTCTTATTTTTTCTATTTTGAGGGTATTTAAGTAATTTTAACCAAAGTAACTTATCTATTATGAGTATATAAGTATATGGTTATAATATTTGGATTTTTATCTTTACATCTGTGTATTGTGGCACATTAGAACCTTTTCAAATTAGGAAAAAAGACCTTATGTCAACTTAAAAAAAGTATGTTTATTTATGTCAATAAAACTTTGGCTTAAAATACTTTTTAGAGGGAGTGTGCGATGACCTAAGATAGGCATCAAAGCACTAGTCTAGGGGATCGAGTACGTGGTCAGGGGCTTTCCCTACAAACTCAAAAGTTTGGAATGAAGATTTTAAATGTGAATAAAAGAAATAAGTCCTTTTCAGTTGAAATATTGTCCCATGAATTTATATGCATTTATTCAAATTGCATAAACACATCATATTTATCAATATGAATCACTTAGTTGCCTTTACATGTGAATTAGTTGCTTATGTGTTATGTAATTTGTTATTTATGGTTAGCTCGATGTGATATCAATTGTGTGTGTAGCCTATTATTTTTGAAACTAAGATGGTGTATGACCAATTGACTGACTTATTCTCAAGTACTAAATGACAAGTGTCAAGTGAAGAGACAAAGTACTGCAAGTTCTAACAATCGAGCAGCCAAACCATGACATTTTTTATATTAAAGCGTGGTTGAGAACACACTTTTTTGTTTCTGTTGTACCATTTTGATATGCTATTATGTTGAAGAAAATGATATCCATTAAACACTTTAATACAATTGATGTTGTAATCATAAATCTCAAAGGAGTTGTCGAAGCCGTAAGAAATTGAGAAAGTGAAGTGATCCTTGAACTCTTTTAAAGGGCCAAAAATTAGGAATTTCTTGGACATCAAGTCTCGAATCTCGAAGCTAATGTGAGAATTAAAGGCGTGAGGACTAGTGATGCATAGCAAGTTAGTGAACGGTTGGTAACAATTGAGAACACTTAGAAGGATTTAGGGGATGCTATGAAAAACCTTACCCATAAGGTGAAGGATGTTGTAGCAACTCTTTGTGCTGAGATGAGTGACATAGCAACCTCTGTGAAGGTATTCATGACGGCTATCGGGAATGGTTCATAAATAGTGATACCTCAGAGTCAAGGGAAAGGTGAAAATCCATAAACTAAGGCCATATACGAGATTTGGTCTTCATTATAGACCAATATTTCAAAGTAGCTTGTATTACTTCTAAGGAAGCTCAGCTGAATCGAGTTACTATGTTCCTCACAAACAACACCAAGGTTTGGTGGAAAACTAAGTACTAAGAGATTTAGGAAGGAAGCTATAGCATCAATATTTAAGAAGAGCTCAAGTAGGAATTGAAAGTGCATTTTTACCCTTAAAACATTGACTATTTGGCCTAACGAAAATTGTGAGAGTTGAGACAAACAAGATAAGTTCAAGACTGTGAAAAAGTTCACAACTATCATGTTGGATATAAGGGACACAATAAAAAAGGAGAAGCCAATTTGTTTCTTAATAGTTTATCATGAAAGGCTGCCATAGAACTCAAAAGGAGAAGAATTCAAAGCCTCAAGGAAGCGATGACCGCAGCGAAGCATTTGTCTAACTATAGCATTAGCTTTCCTAACTTGAAGTACCATGGAGAGGGCTCATATACTGTTAGTGGTAGCCATTCAGGCAAGGGTGGTAAATCTAAGAGTGGAGGAGGAGGCAATGAGTGTCTTCCCACTTGCAAGTTTTAGGATCATCTTGGACATCCATTAGCAAATGGAAATTCAAGATCCTAGCCTATTTTTTATGCAATGGGCCACATAGTGTGGCAGAGTGTTCATAAAAGGTTACCTCGAATGTTTTACAAGCCAAGCTTCAAGAGAAGGCACAACGAGATGATGAGGGTGGTGATCAAGGTTCTAATAGACAAGATACATCTTATGCAAGGATAGGTGCAATCTGATTCCTAAAGTTCCAAGAGTAGCGAGACAATGACAAAGCATGGTAGATCTCATCATTATTGAGGGTCTATTCATGCTAGGAGTTATACAGGTCCAAGGGTACTAACCCACATACTAACCCACATAATATGAGTATATAAGTATATGCACACTAATCACAACACTACTACCCTTATTACTCTTAAGTTATTCTTTCCTATACCTTCATACATTACTATATTGATCTTTTGAAGAACCTTTATGGCTCTTGTGCTTTCCTTTTGGCCTTATAGGCCTACCTATTCGAGAGATGGATACCCTAATCCATTTTAGCATCACTTTAAATTCCCTTCTAGTCAACATTTGGATTTTCCCTCACCTTGTCCATAAACTTCACTCCTAATAACCTTGCCTTAGCTTAAGGGTTCCTAAACTACCTAAGACAAGTAAGTATATCATCCAATTTCCTAACCTGCCATACTTGCTTATAAGTGTCCAAGTTTACCCTTTTATAAAATGGGCAACCTTTTATGCACTTTACCACCAACTTTTTCTTATCATCTTTGTCAATCCATGTTGATTTTCTTTAGCTAACATTCCCCATAAGCCATCTTAGCAGATAATATAATTTCACATCACTTGAATTCCAAAACCCACAATTTTGGTTGTGGTACCAAAGAATTCCTCATAAAAGAATTTCATAACACTCTGGCTATTGAAATACCTTTGCGAAAGAGTGAGACAACAATTATTCTACTTTTAATTGGTGTACTTAGTCATCTTTTATCCATTTTATGCTCTATTTCTATTATGGATACTTTTTAGGAAGCACAAATTGGGCCGACCAAGGTCCAGTAAGAGGTGCAACCAACCAACTAGTTGGAGGCCTAGATTAGAGGATTGAGATCGCTCAGTGAGGACACCAAGCCATCAGGTGCGAGCTAAAGGCGGAGAGTGACGTCACGACCAAGAGTGCTGCTTACTAAGGAAACCTTCCACTCATCAACGAAAGGGGTGCCACTCCAACCAACCACGAGGAGAGCGACTAAGCGAGTATAGCAAGGCCAGCCAAAGCTTCTAGCTCGCCTACCGGCACAATACCAGGTTGTGAGGTTAGTGAGCTAGACACATGTACAAAACTCAATCAACAATCCAAGGCACACATCTCTAACTGACAGCTTAGCCTCCAAACCAACACATCAGCCCCCTGGAAGTTCGATAATGATTTGCTTAGCATTAATTACCTGGATGCCAAGCATTAAATACCCGGTGTGACGGTAAATAATCATTCTATTACTTATAAAATTACATTTGTAACCCTCTCTCCTTTTATAAATAGGAAGGGGTGGTCATTGTAAAGGGGGGAGGAAGAACTTGAATACAAAAACTCTGCCAGAATAAAGAGAAAGCATTGTGCACTGTGAGGGAACACTTTCATTGTACTAAAAAAACAACCGTTAGTTAGTAATCAAAACCACCGTGGACGGAGGGGCCAACTTGGCTTTAGTCAAACCATGATAAAACTTCTGGTGTTTGCTATCTTTCTTCTCTTCAATTATCTTTCTTTCCTATTTTCTACCATATTCAATTTGTAGTCAGGGGTGGTGTTAAACTTAAACCTGTTGACCAGATTTTGGTGTTAGAATGAGGGCCCCCATTGTATACTCTTCATCTCTTACTTCTAATAAGCTGTCTTAAGCTGTTTTAAGCACAATGGTGAGAGAAAAAGCCACCAAAAGTACAGAAAACACTAATGGCCAACCTGAAGGTTAGACACAGCATTGGAACACAACTGCCCCCACGGCAGGTGCTAATACCGACACAGCCTCCTTCATCCCATACCAACTTATGGTTCATGGGGCTGACAAAACTCAAATTTGACAATAATGCTAAAAAGCACTTGATCGACGTTAGGAGGCACTTGAGAACATTATGAAAGAGTTGGCTGATATGGCCAGAGCATTGGCCCAGGCACACGCCTAAGGTGCACCTAGATAGGGTGAAGTTATCACAATCGAGGGTGAATGTCATCAGCCAGAGCCTCAGCATGAAGAGCAAGCTAGGATCGAGCATCACAAAGCCAGTTCATTCCACTCATCTAACTCATGATTGAGGTCCAAAGTCCATCGAGTTTGAAAAGATAAAGGAGATGACCAACGAGTTGAAAGCTCGCATCGAGATGAGAACTCGCATGAAACCAGTCACGAGTAAGATAAGGACCATGATTCATCCAGCCATGAGCATGACAAGATTGACATTCTCACAGTAAGCAAGATGAAAGGAGTTGGTGAACTTCTAACCACCGATCTAAGCATCGAGACCCTATGATCAAAGAATTGCTCCAGAGTATAGAACAATAGGAGAAGAACTCTGTATCCTAGGGTAACCGAGAATCCCATGAGGAGAGAACCCCATTCTCCAGTATAATTGAGATAGAGACCCTTCCTCATAGGTTCAAGATTCCAAACATTCCTCTATACAATGGGGACAGTGATCCTTACAGCCATTTGGACGCCTTTAACGTCCAAATGGACCTGCAAACTTCCAATCCACTAGTAAAGTGTCGAGTCTTCCCCGCCACACTCAAAGAAGTGCCGCAAACATGGTTCAGAAGTCTCTCAGCTCATAGTATAAGGAGTTGGAAGGAATGTCAAATAAAGTTCCTTAACCGGTATAGGGCGCTAAAGAAGCAGCTTGCCCCATCCTGTCAGATACTCCAGACAGGATCTATGCAACCAAGAGGGACAATGAAGATTTTGGCAGGCCAAGCCTCTGAGGACCCCTATTGAGAAGAGGAACCATAACAAATTCTGTGCCTACCACAACAAAGTTAAGCACAACACGTCAGATTGCTGGGCGTTAAAGGGCGCCATTAAAGATCTCATTAAGAAAGGCCGCCTAAGAGACTATGTGTTGAGATTCCTAGGGTAGCGACCCCCACGTCCCTAGCAACCTATGCCACAGCATCACTAAACTCCCTAGCACGAGGAAGCACCCTTTATGAGGACCATCTTCACTATACATGGTGGACCTCACATCGCAAGCACTTCAAACCAATCACACGATTGCTATGTGCGAGTGACGGGCCATGTTCTCCTTGTGAGTCATATGGAATGTGAAAGACTCACCAAGAAGGCTAAAGTAGCTCTGGATAACATCTTATTCTTGAAGGAAGACGCACAAGGAATTCATTATCCTTACAATGACGCGATTATCATCTGGGTAAAGATCGGTAACGCTAAGGTGAGGAGGATAATAGTTGATACTGGGAGCTCCGTTAATGTGATGTATAAGGGATGCTTCAATCAGATGGGCGTGAGCATGAGTCAGCTGGATCCTTCACCCGAGACCATTTACGATTTCACGGGAGATGGGATACTACCGGTGGGACAAATCAAACTCCCACTCACCCTAGAGGACCTCAACCAGCAAGCGACTGTCATGATGAACTTTTTGATTATAGATTGTCCCTCGGCCTATAATGTGGTGCTAGGGTGGCCCGCCATGAATGATTTTGATATGGTAACATCAACCAGGACCTTGACTATCAAGTTCCTAACCTCAAATAGAGTCGGATGCGTGCGAGCGGAGCAGCAAGTAGCCTGACTTTGCTATGAGGATGCAATTAAACTTGGGGTCCAAAGGAAGAAGGTGAATGTGGTGTCTGGAGGAGAAGCCCAGGCAACAAGTGTAAAAGAAGTTAGCCACAACCTTGACCCTCAAGAGATGGACACTAAGCGAGCCACTAGACCAGTTGAAGAGCTTGAGGATATGTGAGTAAGCGAGGCTGACAAAGAAAGATGCCTCAAGTTAGGAAAATGCGTACCACCCAATGTGAAAGCACAACTGACGAATGTTCTCAAGGCAAATATGAACGTTTTTGCCTGGAACCATGAAGACATTGTGGGCATCAATTTGAATGTAATGTCATACAGACTGAATATCGATCTCTGGATGAAATTGATTTACCAAAAGAGAAGACTAATTACAGCCGAATGCTACGCGACACTTAAAGAAAAGGTGGATAGGCTTTTAGTGAATAATTTTATTCGAGAAGTGCAGTACCCCACTTGGGTGGCCAATCCCATCCTCGTAAAGAAAAAGAATAGGAAGTGGAGGATGTGTATTGATTTTACTGACCTTAATAAGGTGTGCCCCAAAGATAGTTTCCCTTTGTCGAGGATAGACCAACTTGTAGATGTGACAGTGGGGCATGAGCTCCTCAGCTTCATGGACACCTATTCAAGATACAATCAAATTCCAATAGGGGCGCAGGATGAAGAGAATACCTCATTTATTACTGATCACAGGTTGTATTGCTATAAGGTAATGCCTTTTGAGCTTAAAAATGCAGGGGCAACCTACCAGCAATTAGTAAACATGATGTTTCGGGAGCAAATTGTCAAGACCATAGAGGTATATGTTGATGACATGCTGGTAAAGTCCAAACAACTTGTCGATCATGTCCATGACATAGAAGAGATGTTCTAGACCCTGAGAAAGTATGAAATGAAGCTGAATCTGCACAAATGTGCATTCAAAGTTGCCTCAGGCAAGTTCTTCAATTTCATAGTCAATAATAGAAGGATAAAAAAAAATCCAGAGAAAATTAGAGCACTCCTTGATATGCATTCTCCTGCTAGTCCAAAGGATGTCTAAAGCTTGAACGGCCAAATCACTGCGCTCAGCAGATTTATTTCAAAGGCAACGGACAACTGCATTCCTTTCTTCAACATTCTCAAGAGGGTGAAGAGGTTCAAATGGTCCCTGGAGTGCAAGGTCACTTTTCAAGAACTCAAGTCATACCTCAGATGAGCGCCTCTTCTATCCAAACCAAAAGAGGGTGAGAGATTAACTATATACTTAGAGGTGTCACAGCATGCCTTAAGCACGGCTCTGACACAAGAAGAGGGAGGAGCTCAACTCCCCATTTATTATATGAGCAAGAGACTGCTAGATACCGAAACAAGATACTCACCCATGAAAAAGCTCGTCTACTGCCTGGTTATCAACTCGAGAAAGCTGTAACCCTGCTTCCAAGCCACAACATCAGGTTCCTCACCTAATTCCTGTTGAGACAAGTCTTGTAGAAGATGGATGCCTCAAGACGGCTACTTAAATAGGCAATAGAGCTTACACAGTTCGACATCGAATATAAGCCCAGATCAGCCGTCAAGGGACAAGCACTAGTTGACTTCATTGTTGAATTCACAGGACCTGTGCAAGACGAGGTAGAAATTCTTGAGGCCTTATGGTGGGAATGATACATTGACGGGTCATCCAGCGACCAAAAAGATGGAGTAGGGATGCTTCTTATTAGTCCAGAAGGACACAAGGTCTTTTGCACTCTAAGATTTGGCTTTCAAGTCACTAACAATGAAGCTGAGTACGAGGCCTTGTTGGTGGGTTTATGATTGGCTAGAGAGGTCCGAGCTAAAATATTAAAGATTTTCAGTGACTCGCAACTCATGGTCTAATAGGTGAAGGGTGAAGACCAAGCTCGAGGACCGAAGATGATGAGCAATCTCCAAAAAATCTAAGAGTTATTAGGCTCATTCCAGTAATTTGAGATCAATCAAATTTTGCGAGCCCAAAATGTGTATGCTGATGCTTTAGCTGTCTGTCCATCACTAAAGATCTCGATCTCATAGGAACAATCCTGGTAAAGCTCTTTCCATCCCCCAGTATTGAGCAACAAGATGTCATGATGGCTATTGCTAGAATGCCTAACTCTTAGATGAATCTGATCCTAGACTACCTACAGAATGAAAAGTTAACAGAAGATAAACTCGAAGTGCGACGTCTACAAGCTCGAGCAGTCAGATATTACATCTGCGATAATGCACTTTACAAAAGAGGGTTCACAATCCCACTTTTAAGATGTATAGATGACGAGGACTACAACATTGTCCTAGAGGAGATTCATATAGGTAATTGTGAAAACTATGCTAAGGGGCTGTCCTTGGCACAAAAGGCTCTTCGATAAGGATTCTACTAGCCAACGATGAAATAAGATGCTATAGACCTCATCAAGAGGTGTGATAAGTGCTAGAGGTTCGCAAAGGTCCTATGAGCTCCACCAGCCTACCTAAGCAAATGACCAGTCTGTGGCCATTCGTGATCTAGGAAATGGACTTGATCAGACCACTTCCTAAGGCTCGATGAAATTGCAAGTATGCAATAGTAGCCGCGGACTACTTCACTAAGTGGGCAGAGGCGAAGGAACTTGCTGAAATCTCATCTTCCAAGTTCAAAAAGTTCATGTGGAACAACATTATCTGCAGGCTTGGGGTCACTCAGTAGATCATGATCAATAATGGGACTTAATTTACTAGCGAGCAGCTCTTTAAGTTTTGTGACAACCTCAATATCACTAAAAGCTTCACAACCATAGACCATCCATAAGCCAACGGGTAGGTAGAGGCTATCAACAAGATCATCAAGAGGATCTTGAAAACTAGGTTAGAAGCTAAAAATGGAGCCTCAGCGGATGAATTACAAGCAGTGCTCTGGGCCTACAGGACCATGCCTTGCAGCTCCGTAGGGGAAACTCCCTTTTTGATGGTATACGAATACAAGGCAATGATCCCAGCAGAACTTGAGGTTATGACACAACGAAGAATTATTTTCAACCCAAAAGACAACAACCAGCTGCTCGCTACGAACCTGGACCTTATGGAAGAAGCAAGAGAAAGAGCTAGCTTCAAGATCGTTGCCCATCAATGACGCATTGCGAGGTACTACAATCACAAAGTGCGAGCTCAGAAATTCAAGCCCGGTGACCTCGTCCTACATCTTGTTCTCCTTAGAGCCCACAAACCTAGCGAGGGGACCTTAGGACCAAATTGGAAAAGTCTATACCTCATTAAAAAGATTGTGAGCGATGAAGCCTACCACCTAGCAGACATGAATGGAGTGGAGTTCCCCCAAGCTTGGAATGTCGAGCACCTTCATCATTATTATCAATAAGTGCCTTGGCATATAAGAGTTGGTCTGTTGTAAATGTGTATATGATTCTTTGAATTTTTTTTTATGAAATAAGATTCAGAGAGAATTCTATGTAAAGTTACGTGTTATGCAATATAATAATAGTTGATATAGCATGTTGAATTCTTCTCCTAATATAAGCAAACAATTTCACACATTCAAGCATAAGAGTAACAAAGAAAGATATGTTCAGCTTGTATCACAATAAAGTCATTCCATATAGGTTGTCTGTAAAGTTTGTCATAAGTCTTAGAAAAGAAAAAATCAAAGTTACAAAGCTTATATTTCTAAGAGGTCGGAGCCTCGGGAGCCAGGTCTTCATTAGGTTAGGGGTCAAAAGTTAGAGCATCAGGAACTTTAATCACTGGAGCAGCATTAGTGACATGTATACCACCTTCCCCTTGAACAGCAACTTCAGCAGGAGGGACTTCAACCCCAGCACTCTATCCTTTTGCCAAGAAGTTGGCCTTGGTAGCCCTCATTTTGTAGTTGTTCATAGCCTTCAGAGCCTGTGGGCCAAAGAAAGAGAAGTCCAGCTGAGTATGTTCCTCCTATAAAGTGTAGAAGAATGCAGCACAAGTCTTGGTCCTTGCTTCCCTGGCCTCTTCCGCCACCAGCGAGGATGTTTCTACTCTAACTCTAGCTACTTCCTCCTTAGTGAGTAGAAGTTCTCTCTTCAACACCTCTAATTCTTCAGCGGTAGCCTCGGCTCGCTGGTTTGCAGATTTTGCATTTTGCTCAGTAGTGTCGGCCACCTTCATCGCTAATCGTGCCTACAATTGGGCCTCGTCCAGCTCTATTCTGGCCTTATCAAGTCATTAGTTGCAAAGCCAAGATTCAACATAGCGGCCTCATGATGCTCTATGTCCTGAGATAGAGCTGCTTCTGTTTCCTTGATCTTCTCCTTCAGCTTCAGGACCTCATCCATTGAAATCCCCAACTCATCCATGAGAGCGAACTTCTTATCATCCTGGCCTTGGAGCATTTCCTCAATCTTCATCAGCGTCAATAAGTTCTGCAAGAGCAAACAACAAGGTTAGACTACGAAGCAAACATAGTGATTAAGGTAAGGAGCAACACTTACCACGAGGCCGTAACGAGTAGCATATCCTACCAGCCTCCCAATAGAGAACTCTACAACTTCTAGCACCCCAATCCTGCTGGTAGACCCTAAGATTGTGCCCATGCTATCAATGAGGGTCTGACCGTACTCTTCTATTTTGGAGTCGGGCTCGACCAATGGTCTCGCAGTCTTGTCCTCCGATGTTATGCGCCTACGAGAGGTCACCTTCTTCTTTCCTTTATCAACCTTCTGTTTCTTAGGAGGAGGATCAGAAGGGGGAGCAAAGTCAACTGTGGCCATTTTTTTAGGTCGTAACGTTGGGGTCAGTTCTTGTGAGGGGACTGTGACAATGGCTGCTAGTTGGTCTACGATAACTGAAGTTATATCGATCTCAGGGGCGGGGGCTGGGGCTGGTCTTCAACGATTAAAGTTGAATCAATTTCATGAGCTGGAGGGGCCTCTTCCTCATTGTTTGAAGGTGGCGTCTTCAAAATGAGCTCCATTACTTTGTTGTAATCGTCAAAGTTAGCAGGCTTGACCTCTGTCGCTCGATAAATTCCTATCTCTCTTGTAAGCTCGGTGTCCTTGATAAGAGCGAACTTGTAATAACAAAGGAGACTTTCATCAAATTTGAAGTCAATCCCGAGATCATCAGACATTGCAAACTAATCCAAGACCTGCAACTCCTTACCTCCTAGCATTGGCCTCCTACAAGTCCTATTTGTAAAATCAAGCAAAAGTCAAAATCAAGAGCAAATATCAAAAGCTATCAAGCTTGCTCGCTCCTAGCCCACCTACCTGAAACAAGAACAAAATCAAAGTTTCTAAGGTAACACAACGAGGGGCCAGAGATGTAGAACTAGCGAGACTTGTAACGCCCCCCCGTTGGACTTCCCCTTGGCATCCTCCTTTGAGAAGATGCTCTTATACGGCTTCTGTCAAGCCCAGAGATAGTAGAACCCGTCCTCTGAGTTTACGCACCTGAGGTCATACAAGTAACACAGAGTTTTGGGTGATGGTGGTGGAAGACCATTACCCATATGGATTAGGGCTAACGAGATAAGTGAAGTGTAGGAATTTGGTGTGAGCTGGAATGGGCTAAGTTTTATTTTGTTCAAAAAGTTGATAATGAAGGGTTGCATAGGAAATCTTAGTCCCGTTGTGAGGTGCAGGAGACCGATAGGGACGAAACCCTGAGGAGGATAAGGAGCATAATTGTCTGGAGCAAGAACCATGGCATTGCACCATTTAGGGATTCGACATGTTTGGATCACATATTGAATGTCGTAGAAGCGCACAATTGATGTATGCAACTTGAATACTTGACGATCGGGACATTGTCCTACAATGGCCCCTCGGCCCTTGGTGTAGCCCAGACAGGCACTGAAGTCTGTAACGACCTCCCTCCCACTCGAGGTCACTTCATCAATATGTCACATGACTCTCGCACTCTAGGATGAGTCTAGCTCGTCATCCTTGCTCCTAATTAGATGATGGTGACATGCATGATCTACTCCCATCTACATAAAGAAAAAAGGCTGGTCAAGTCATTGAGAGCGAATTGTACCAAAGGCTAAGACTAACGACCTCCCCTACACTACAGGCTATACACACCCTATGTCACCGCATCAACAACCTGGACTCCGGCAAATGGAGGAGACACAACAACTGAATCCCAGAATCCCAACAGGCTAAAAATGACATCCAAAAACATTAAAGTCTACCAACAGAGCAACTATACTAGATTAAACAAGCTAAAACGTCCAAACAAGCTCTACCTATTGGCCCTATTGTCCCTCAGCCAGTTACAGTCAAGTTTCCTACTGCCTACGAAAGAGAAAAATGCAGAAAGGTGTAGGGCAGAAGGAGACTTACCATGATTTGTAGAGGCAGAAGGTTCAAAACAATTCACAGTAGCAGTTTCCGACAAAGAGAGCTTGAGCAACAGTCAAAAATCATACTAGAACTGGTGGAAATGCCTGACAGAGGAGCTGTCAAGGCAACCAAGAAAAGCAAATGAACAGGGAGAAATTGGGACTCTGGAGATTTCAAAAGGCAATTAAGAGGGAGAGAGAAAGCCGCCCTCAGTTTATAAAGGGATGCGATTCCATCGTAGGATCAAAGGGTATGTCAGTTACCCACTATCCAATAGCCCAAACGAGGACTATAGCCAACTTATGATGACACGATGCACATGCACCAAAATTGAGAGTAATTATTGCCAAACTTCATTGGAAATCGAAAAGCCACGGGTGAGACGAACGGGAGTGCCATATGACTCGTTGGGGTCGCAGGCTATGCAGCACCAGACCATGATGACATTTCAAGATCTCGCATCCAAGAAGTGCTCCACACACAAAAATCTTGCGTGAGCCACATCCAAGAAGTGCTTTACGCACAAAAATCTTGCATAGGCAGTCTCAAGACCTCGTGTCTAAGAAGTACTTTACACACAAAAATCTTGCACGAGCCATGTCCAAGAAGTGCTCCACGCACAAATATCTTGCGCGGGTTATTTCAAGACCTCCCGTCTAAGAAGTGCTATCCACACATAAAAATTTTATGCCAGTTGTGTCCAAGAAGTGCTTCACGCACAAAAATCTTGCATAGACAATTTCAAGACCTAACATCCAAGAAGTGCTCCATGCATAAAAATCTTGTGAGAGCCGTGTCCAAGAAATACTCTAGGCACAAAAATCTTGCACAGATGATTTCAAAATCTCGCGTCCCGGAAGTGCTCCATGCATAAAAATCTTGGGCGAGCCACGTCCAAGAAATGCTTTATGCATAAAAATCTTGCACGGACGATTTCAGGATCTCACATCCAAGAAGTGCTAGCCATGCACAAAAATCTTGCACAAGCCACGTCCAAGAAGTGCTCCATGCACAAAAATCTTGTGTGGACCATTCTGAGACTTCGCATCCAAGAAGTGCCACGAGCACCAAATTTTTGCACGAGCTTATATGTCTGCGTAGCCTACATGAAAACTCCATCTCGTGACGACAACGATGCTCGAGCACCCTATTATATGAATTTGACCTCAAAAGCACTCTGATGCTCGTGCTTTCTGCTGATTAAAGTAAGCTGACACAACTGATTGGTCTTGCATGTGGCATATATCCTTTAAGTTGAAACTTATTGGCTTAAGCCTATTGACGTAAATTTTACTTTTAATGACTAGGGTCGATTAACTTGTTAAACACTCCTTATGATGATTATCAAGTTATGATTTTGCAGGAGTTAGTCATGTTGTTGTCGGTAACCAATTGGATCATCAATATAATGAACTTAAAAAGGCAAAAGACATGAATGTAATGCTTGAAGTTTCATTAAAAGACCTCTTTCAGTGAGGAAGATTTACATTAGAAGATCTCATATACAAGGATAAAGTAAAACCCTAAAGCTACTAATTCAACAAGAGGGGGAAGAATCGGCCTCCGGGAGACAAACTCCTATTAGATGAAATGCCCATTAACTTGGCTGCTCCTACTTATAGCCTTTCTCAGCCAACAATTCCTTTTCTGACTCCTAAACCTAGAGTAATTCAAAAAGGAGTTAGAAGTCTGGCTGGCAAGGCTAAACCTCACAAAAAAGTCATGAGGATGTGGCCCAAGATCTGTACAAAACTTCTCAGGAGCCAACAAGAGAAGCTATATAGGAAAGTCATGTGTAACAGACTATCCATGTCTCTGAAACCTCTGCAACAAACTATCTACACCTCAAAGAGCTTCACCGAAAACCAAGCTATTGAAAGCACAAGGGGCTCAACTAAGGCATCCATCAGGCAATCTCACAAGGAAGCAAGAGGAGCTTCACAGGCTTTCATAAGCCAATCCGGGTTCATCAAATGACCTAAAAGACATTTAGCTGTTCTAGATCGAACGGTCTAGAAAAAATGAGACCACCATGCTAACGACTGAAAACTATGTACAGTGAGAAATATGGCCTAAAGCAAAGGTAATGAAAGCCTGAAAGATAGAAAAGATAACATGGCAGTTTGAGCATAAAGACTTATCTATCCTGCAGATTGTAGACAAAGACCTTGACTACCAGTTGCAACTCCCAGCCCGCAAAGCGAGCTGAGAGTTAGGGGGCTTATGTTATGGGTATTTTATGGAAAGTACGGATTAGGCTGACTGAGGTCCAATAAGAGGCGCAACAAACCAACCAGCTGGAGGCCCAAATTAGAGGATCAAGATCACTTAGTGAGGACACCAAGCCACCAGGTGCGAGCTGAAGGCGGAGAGCGACGTCGCAATTGGGAGTGCTACTCGCTAAGAAGACCTTCCATTCATCAGCAAAAGGGGTGCCACTCTAGCCGACCACGAGGAGAGCGACTAAATGAGTACAACGAGGCCAGCTGATAACATAATATTTGACACATCTATTTATCCTCATACTTAGCATTTTAAGAGCTTAAATGAATAATTTCAGTTGTGTTAAAGTGTTTCTATCATTTGGTGTCAATTGGTTCATTAGAACAAATTTCTGTATTTTCGACCAAATTGAGTAGTTTCTGTAATTCTTCCATATCTTGAGTTATACTTGTCCAATTGACTTGATTCTTATCTTTTAGGAAAGTTAAGAGGTTTCTATACAACTTTAATGAAGACCTCCAAGGTTGAATCATGCATTTAGTTACCTGAATTTTGAGGGGAAATTACTGCCAGAACACTAGAATTCTATCTCTCGAGCAGCCTGACCTCCATGCCTTTAGTAGACCATAACTTAAGATGTAGAGATCCAAATGAGCTGAAATTAATCCCAAATGGAAGATAACACATAAATACACATTTCATATGAAGACTTCCTGGGATGAAAACATCAAATTGGTCATCAAAATGGAGTTGTAATTTCGGTGACAGAAGCTGGAAAACTGAGCTGATGCAGAATGGCTTTTGAAAGCCCGAAAATAATATAGATCCAAAGCCCATTGCACACTCCTTTGCTCCAATCGGACTTCAGCTAGCTGGAGACACAAAAGAGAGCTGGAAAAAGAGGAAATGCAGTCTACCAAAGAGCTCGAACACACAAAGGACATACAAGGCAGCAATGTGGCAGCAAAGCTACCTGTAAAATCACTTTCCTGTCCCCTCTTCTCTTGACCCAGGTAGAGCATTTTTAGGAGAGCTTTCATTCAGTTTTTCTCCAAGTTTTAGCTGAGATTTTCTTTGTATTTTCATGGAGGTAGATGGTAGCTTTGCTCTCCCTCTTTTCTTCATTTTTTTCTTGTGATTTTCGGCTGCCATGGACAACTAGTTTGTAAACCAGTCCAAGGGGCTGTTGACTTGTTGATTTAATGCTAAGATCTTGAGATTTTCATGCTCCATTTGGTTGTTAGTTAGTTCTTTCCTTTTCCTCTCTATTTTGCATTGAGTATATAAGTTTAATGGCTTCATTTGATTAAGATATTATATGATTGTGGATTCATGATCACCTTAGAAAGAGGATAGGAAAATCAAGCAATTTATTCAAGATTTTGGTAGATTGTTTGGCTGATTGAATCTATGTTGCTTAGGATAGGTTTATTAATTATTTTAAGGATTATTACTATGATTAACAATGATTGAATGCAGGTTTAGTGATCTAGGAAGCATTGGACTCAAGTTGAGCTAGTTCCCTTGGCTGGTTGTTTGTGTGTTTGTGTTGTAGTTTTTGTTT
>JANHAO010010568.1:0-17581 GCA_026873985.1 Saraca asoca
GCTAGATGCTTATCTAGTAGAGGACTCATTAATCATTTCAAGGCTTCTTGCTATGATTTAAGGCCAAAAATATGATTAACAATTGGATGAATATTTAGTGATCAAAGATACATTATTCTCAAGTACAATTGATTCCTTTGGACTAGTTGTTTGCTTACCATTGTTTACATGCCTTCATTGCTATTTGTTGTTATAATAGTTACTGTCAATCCCCTTCCATTCTTATTTCTTAATTTGATTGCTATTATTAGAATGCCTACATGAAGAGCTAGATCCTCTTGATGTTCCATATGACCATCTAGTTGGCCAATTGCAACATTTGAACTTATGGTAGTTCTTCCTCTAGCCATCGGAAAATAAAGGTGAATTCAATTTAGGGCCCTCTTTCTAGTGCCAAAATGCTGACAGTAAAATCTGGTCAACCCAAATTCTAAACCCTAAGCTATAGAATGAATGTGAAAAGAGAATAGAAGAGAGAGAGAAAGAGAGGAAGATCAAGGAGACACCAATGAACAAATATACTATGGGGAATCACAATTTAAGAAATCAATATTCTAAAATTGATGAAATCAAGGTTGAAAATATGGAATGATTTATTAAGATATCTACACAAATACATACTCTTTAAATGGCTCTACTTCTTCACAATTTAAAAGCACAAGTGTTATGGTTGATTTCAATGCTTTAGAGTATCTTAGAAGATTGAAGATGAAAAGAATAAGATTTAAGGTTGCATCACTGCCCTAATCATCATTCCTACTAACTTGTGTGCTTTGGCATTGCACATCAGGGCCCAAATAGTATTGACAAAACTGAGCTATCTCCTCAATTAAATAAGCTTCACATAGACTTCCTTTAGGTCAAGCTCTATTATTGATTTTCTTCTTTAGCCTATTTAGAAATCTCTCAAATGGATATGTCCATCTATTACTGACTTTCTTCTTCACCTACCTTTGCTTCATATGGCAAATGAATGGACAGATGCTCTATTAAGTCAAAAAACTTAGTAGGAAGATCCATTCAAACTTGCATATTATTAGGGGAATATTTTGTTCCATTTGAAACAATTCCTCTTCTTGCAGAATCATTGAAAACAATTTCCTAAAGAATTGACTCAACTCAGCTAAGACCCTTCGTACAAGATTAAGGAGTCTAGAAAAGATAGTAGGAAGCAATCTTTCCATGAAAATATGACATTCATGACTTTTTATATATCGCTTACATCAACACACCTATCCAATTTGGAGGCATAATCATCAGGCATTCTCAACTCCTTGACCCACTCATAAACTACCCTTCTCTCATCCAAGCTCAAGGTGTAGGAAGTTTTAGGTTTATATATTTTTCCATTTGCAGCCTCTTTAAGCTCCAACTCTCATTTTCTACAATATTTTGGCAAATCCAACCTCACCTTAATATTGTCTTTGGTTTTCCTTTTAACATCTACCACTATATAAAACAAATTATCAAAGACATTCTTCTCTATGTATATGACACTAAACGTTTTATAAAATAAGTTAGATTATCAATATGGCAAGTTCCAAAATATGTTTTTCTTAGTCCAATTGCGATCCACCCCATATCTTAGCATCTTGATTGGCTAAGTTTTTGTGACTTTTGGAGTGGAACAAACTAGATTAAAAATTTGTTTACAAGTTAATCTTGGAGGTGATTTAGATGTCTGCACTCTATTTTTGAAGAAGTTGTTCTTATTTGTTTTGTAAGGATGATTTTATGGTAAAAATTATTTGTAATAATCAAACCATGACTGTTTCCTCACATGCTTTAAAATAAATCCTTTTGTCGGTTCCATACATATCGAGCAAGCTAATTTTTTAGTCATTCACAAACTAGATGACAACCCATATGCAAGAAAGTCATTGATGGTTCATATCAATGTGACCTTCATTTAAAAATTTTGCTTCATTGAAATGTCATACGTTAGAATACCATCACTTTACAAAGTGAGTAACTCATCTATCAATGGTGGTATAAACACATCAATTTTACTCTTTGGATTTTCTAAACATGGGATAATCAAGGTTAGGAGCATATATGGAGTTGTCATACACATATCCAAAGGTAAATTATAAGGAAAGACTATTGCTGGCCAACATGAGTGCTATGCAGCGCTATGATCAAATAAAATGAATCTATCAGAACAAAACCCAAATCATACATTTCAAGGATTGACAATAAACTTTGGTACTTGTAGTTAAATTATTTTCAAGCTTCTCTATCTGAAGGATGACATTGAACACTCTTCTCTCTTTGATTCTCATGATGCAATCTCATATGAGGAGTTAACTTTATCAAAGTATACAACCTTTACAACTTGGGAATTAAAGGCAGATAATACATTCTCTTGATTGCAACTTCTTTGCTAGTCTGGTTTATCCTCTGTTCCTTATATCAAGGCAAACCAAAAATTCTACATTCTTTATCAAATCTGGCCTCTTTATAGAACAATATGCACCCATTCATATAGCAATCTACTTTATGATGCCCTAATCCTAAATTCATCACTAACTTCCTCATTTTATAAAAGTTAGGATGAACAATGTTACCAGATGATATGTCTTAGTCATAAGTTACATAATCTGATTAAAGGAATTTTGTGGTAAGTTGAACTCAGATTTTATGGATAACATCCTTACTACTAATGACAACCTTGAATGGTTAGTACATCCTGTCCATAAAGGCCGATATGCAGCTTTTAACCTTTCATAAAATTTCTGAGCATCTCTATTGAAAGGCTCTTCTACATTGCTTTCACAATGAATTGCAATGTTTAGCCAACTAACATGCAACAATATGTTCTTATACATATTACTTGTATCATGCAAATCTCATATCATATGACTAGAAGATTTTTCCTTCTCTATAAATCTCTCCTCATCATGATCAATCAACTATCAGTAATTATATTTAAATCCAAATCTATACAAATTAAATTTAACTTCATTAAGAGATAAAAATTTTCTACTTTTATGTTTGGAGAATCGACACCCTATGCATACATCACGTATATAAATTTGTTGAGCGTTTGCAAAATTGATGAATTCTTTCATCCTATTAAGAAAATCTATCTTCTATCTACTACATCCTAGAAGAAGTTTATCATACATCTACTAGAAGAAGTTTATCATACATCCACTACGTTTCGAAATTTTCATATTCTGTTTATTTAAGTTAATTGAAATAGGAGAAAATCATTGCATGCTTACAAAAATATATAGGAGAAACTATTTACAAAATTTTCATATTTTATAAATAGTTTCATTATTATTAAAATTTTGTAAATAGTTTCATTATTATTTTTTCTCCTACTTAATAAAAATCTAGAATAGTCAATTCTATTTAAGGAATTAATAATTACTATCTACAATACATTTACTAATTTCAAATTTTAACAAAATTAAAAAATATATATAATTTCTAAAATAAAAATATGTTCAAACTAAAAATACGTGTAATTCCTAAAGTAGTTTTAACAATACTATGAACTATGTCATTTAACCACTAAATCCTATAGAATCTAATTCAAAATATATATAAATCCTAAATATAATTCACCAATTATAATTAGTTAATTCTCATTTGACCATACAAGAAAATACAATTAATAATGAAAAATTAACTCCTACAACATTAAAAATTATGAATAATTAATCAACCAATAATTAAAAATATGTATTAACCTTTGTACTAAGCATGATAAGTCACAAATAAACTGGTATACAAGCTAAAGTCCAAAACTATAAAAAGAAAAATAAGAAAAACTTATTAACCCATAAAACACGTAATAGTTAAACAAAAAAAATTGATAAAAATATAAAATAAAGTAGTTAAAACAATTTAAATGTTTTACATTTGTGAAAAAATACTTTCAAAGTGCAAGAATCAAGTTAGGGAAGTAAGAAAGAGCTCTGATGCAATATAGGAAGCAAAAGGAAAATGGAATAAAGTGACAATATGTGTGCCCAGAGTTTAAATTTTTTTTTCAATTTTCAATAGATTTTTCCTTCGTACAATTATTCCTATCAAAAACAATGAGCAAAATTTTTAAAATTTTGTGCCCATTTTCTGTTGAATTTTCAGTCCAAAATAAAAGTACAATGGTTCTTGATATATTTTTTATGGATTTCAATGAATTTTTTTATCAATAACTGACAGTCTTTTCATTCTTTGTCGAATTTCTAACCAATTTTTCCTACAAAAAAATCCATTGGAATTGGTCGCAAATTTTCATCAGAAATCATGCTATTCTTTTATAGTGGATTAGCAAAGTTTATGTATCAATAAATTTTGTATGGAAGTTGAAAGAAAACTTGCTTCATAAAATTTTTAAGAAAATACCATTTTCATATATGATCAAAATAATCTTATAAAATTCAACAAAGTTTCACTTACAACTTGAATATTTCTAGGGCCATATGCCTTACAAAGGCACCTGTACAACTTTTTGAAATTCTCACAAATAGCAATTTTTACCTCCTTGTTTCCTCATTTCCTGCAGATCTTGTTGAATGGTATCCACAGATCTAACAATCCAAGAAGCTAAGGCTGAAAAAATAGCAATGTTTACCTCCTCATTTCCTGAATTCCTGCAAATCTTGTTGAATGGTATCTGTAGATCTAACAGCCCAAGATTCCTAAATTCCTGCAGATCTTGTTGAATGGTATCTGCAGATCTAACAACCCAAGAAGCTAAGGCTAAAAAAACAGAAATTTTTACCTCCTCATTTCCTGAAAGGGAATTTGGTTTTAGTGAATTAAAAGTGGGGTTAGAAAAGCACCAGAGATGAAATGCGATTTTTAGAACCTCCATGTTTTTAGCGGCAGTTGTTTACAATCGCCACTAGGAAACTGCCATTAACGAGGCCTTTTTTTGCAGTGTGTACCAACATACGGTACAAGGTAACTAAGTATGGTACACAAACTAGATAATGCATAACACAAGTACATTAACGTAAGATCCAACTACCAAAATGGCTTTCCAGAATAAATGCCTTCAATGTCCGCTTTACATCAAGTAGCTTGCCTAGATCTTCCCATGGGTGAGCTGGAATGGTAAGGGCAATTCGAGGCTTTAAAAAAGAATTTTGCAAAAAACAATAATAAGTTTAGAAAACCCAATGAGTGAATCGCCTATTCTACTTATAAATATCATTAAATTAGAAGACATCTCGTGGCTAATTTTACTTACCTTTATAGTAACATCCTCACTTGGTACAATTAATACTCACTAGCTAATAGTTATATGTGTAAGTTAAATAATCCAGTAGCATAATTCTATAAAAGACAAATTTAAAATTTTGTCAAAAGACAATGCAATTGTAAGCTATACTTAAAACAATTAACTAATAGAAATTAAAACAACATTTGAATTGGCCAATTCAAGTGCAGTAATGGTTGCAAGAGCATTTACTTCCTCATATAACAAGGATCCATACACTCCAAAATGACCATACAGTCACACAACAATAACAAGACAATGAGCAATGATCATATATCACAAAGCATATACATTCTCATATTCAATCATAACATGTGGAGTTCCCTTTTTGAGTTCTTCAAATTACTTATCATTTTTCATGTTAAATCAATATCCTCCACTTCTTCTTATCACTTTACTATGTTACTCACCCTTATTACTCCATCATGTTAATGACCATATAGAATATTTGTGATTATACATTATTTGTAGGCTACATGAAGAATTCACATGGGAATCCACATGCTTGGTTAATCACACACAATCCACAAAGAAAATCATACATTTTTTTAACAAACTATCACAAATATATGTAGCATTAAATTTTATGCTTCTAGCTAGATCCATAATTACCTACATAAGTACCTATTTCTTTCTAGTTACACTCCATGCCCTACACTAATCATAATTCACCTATCCATTTTCAATGTCTAAATTCAATCAAAAGAGACATTCCCTCAAGGGGATGGCTTTTGGTCTTATTATTGTACATAATAATTAGCTTGTTTCTACAATGTGCCCAAGGTACACCTCCCTTAAATAATCAAGATACAATATTCAATGCACATACAATCCCATGGCTGAATCAACAAATCTTTACCATTCTTCACATGCATAAACAATCATAATAACTTATTTGTTACGCACCACTCATCATAGCCACATATACACTATAAGGTTCATAACTAATAGTTTTTATCTATTTGGATTCACGATTTTTTTTCTTTTCTTTAGGAAGGTTAAACTTCTATCACCATTATTCTAAAATTCAACATACATTTACAAATAGTTCACAGCTAGACATTCCATAATTTAATGAGAACTCATAGCCACAATGACTATAGAACTTACCCTATTTTTTTTATTTGGTTTGCTTAAGAACTTAATACTGTCAAAATTAAACAACCATCCCCTTACCCTTGAAATGTCACAGCTAACAATGACCACAATAATTCATCACAAACAACGCACATATACTAACACACCTTTAATCGATAGTTTCACCTTAAGATTGTAAGACATCCCACGTAAGGGTCATGACCTCAAGGAGCTTAGAGGCTTTTACAGCATGTTCGAAGATTTAACATAATCATCTAACTTGCTAGTAAGTACTTAAGATAGTAAATGAAGCTTTAGCTCCATAAGAGCTCATGACAACACATCAAGGTAGCACCCAAAATGGAGTTTTGAATGGCCATACAAATAATATTATTAAATAATAACAAACAACAATTGTTTTCAAAAAGTTCTTGGCTCAGGCCAAATCAACTGAGCAACATCCCAGTCGCGTAAAAGCATTAGAGAATATACTATTCACTCACGACCTCTTGTTTCCTTTACTTGAGATTTGACTTTTCAATCTAGGTACCAACTTTCAATTTTCCTTGTCAATCTACAAATCTAATGCCTTTCAATCCAGCTGAACTCGATCTTACCCCCTTCAAAATTTTGCAAAGTTTCCACCAAATAGCTAAAACATCCAACAGTAATCGCCAACCTTTTGTACCAAAAGCTAGGGCTTAAACACTCTTGATTAATTTCACTAGAAATTTAGAATGGAAAAGAAATTAGCTACAAAATTGAATTACCTAACCTCTAGTAACCTTTATGAAAGCTGGAATTTGGATCAAAACTATTGTAAGAGTTGGCTACCTATATAACCCAACCAAGGCCGATATGCTACTCGGCCCATGCAGCTGAGTTTTTTGCTATTTTAGTTGTACACTGTCAACCCCCCTAAATGACACAACAATGGTAGCTTCTGGTGAAAGCTCGAGCTCGGCACTAGCATCACAGTACTCCCGGAGCTAATTAGAGATAAGGAGCATCAAGGGGAAGGGCTTGCTCGAAAAGGTGAATGGAAGGTGAGTTATATGTGTTATGGATTGTTGTTGCTATTAGAAAAAGGGATTTATAATCAAAAATACGTCATTTTGATAAAGAAACTAGCATAAATTATAAAGGGTTTGGCACTACACTAATCATTTCAAAGTAATCTCCTATTGGTAATCTTATAAAGTAATTTGAATTGCAATATTCGGAGGAAATAAGATCTAAAAAAAATAATTTAGTTAGTATATACTTAAAATAATAATTGAATAATTTAATTTCTAAATGAAAATAAAAGATGATAAAAATTTAGAGAAGAATGAACACAAGTAATTACAAATATATTATTTCTCTTACTACTAAATAAAAGAAACATGGACTCTAAAATTAGTTAGAATCAATTAAACCTTTATCAACTACTAATTAATATGAAATAAATAATAGTCCTTCCTATGTGTACTCTAGCAAACTTATTTATTAATGGTTTTCCCAAACAAAATAAACTATATATATAAAAAGTAATTTGAATCAATAGGTTTAGTTTAAACATAAGAAGCACTACACTTCTCCCTTCTCTTCTTCTTCTTAAATGATTTTGTTTAACAATTTGATTTGGATGATTTGTGTTTAATACTATATTATATTAATTTGTATATATCTTCTTACATTCAATGTACACAAATACAATTTATTGATTAGAGGTGTGATGCCTCCTTTTCAATGCTTGCTTCAATTAGAAAATGAATCCAACTCTCTATTAGTACAAAATAAGTTATTGTGGGATTTAACTAGATGGTGACCTATGAAACTGTTAACATTTTTTTTTCATAAAATCATTTATATTTTAAAAATCATTAAAACAATGCTAAAAATATAATTGTGAGCATTTAAATTAAATTGTATGACATACAATTTCTAATAAAAATTATTTTTATAAAACATAATCTTTTGAACCTTTGTCTAGCTGAGCAGGCCCAATCACTAAAGAGTAATCAAGGAGACCACATACTTGATAAATACACATATAATAAAAGAAGTCTACTCTAACTAAGACATTCTTCAAGAATTCCTATAACCCAAAATGTTAAAGGAATGGGGTGAGTATAACCCGAGTACTTAGTGAGTAAAACTTTCTAACCTAACTTTGGGTTGAAACATTTTGGCCATAGAGCCATATATACATCATGTATCATATAGGATCTTATACATGTATCATATAGGATCTTATATATATGCATATATATATACACATATATATATATGTATGTATATATATATATATATTCATACACATGAAATATTATCATTTTTGTCTTTGATTTGCTTTACTTAATCTTCCTTCTACGTGTTTATACATATCCTTTAAATCTTTCTTCCTTCAAACATGTTCTAATTCAATCATTCACATCAACTTATCTTACAAACTATGACAGAACTATTATGAAGAGTAGCTAACAAGAGGTAGTAAGAAATAGGACAATGAGGTCAACCCATAAGCATGCATGCATTATGGTCATGGTTTACAACTGCATAAGATATGTCATATATCATTCTTGTTAACACTAATACTATGTAGGTTTAAAGGAGAGAAACAATGAAGTTATATGCCCCCAACAATATACAGTATAGTTGTATGCCCCCAATGACATATTGTAATTATGCCCTCCTACACCTTACCTTTCTCATATGTCACTAGCAATCATGGCTTCACAGTGACAACAAAATATAAATTCATCTCCCTAGTACATATAGGTATTCTCCTTCATACTTTGCACCAATATATATACATAAATATATCCTTATCATTCTTTTCTATTTCATGGATTTCCCTTAGGAAAACATAATGTTTACAAGTTCTTATTCAACTGGTTTATCTATCCTACTTTTATATTGGAAATCATCTACCTTAACTTGATGCATGAGAGAATTTATGAAAACTTATGATAGAAATAGTTTATGCACATTTTCAACTCCTAAGGAAAATTCATATATAATAATATATTGTTAGAATTATACATGATATAAAATAATTAAAGTATATAAAATTTATGAGTGGTAAAAGACTTACAAAATTTATGGAATTTGTAAAAATTACATTTTCAAGGAATAACTTATAAAAATCATAAAAGACATGAACTTTAAGCACTTTGATGAAAATCATAAAAATTAATAATGTTCATAGTTAATTTTGAAAATCATGCAATTATGAAATCATGAAAACTTGAAAGCTTGAAATTATTAAAACATGAGAACATGAAACATTTAAACATGACAAGTCAAACTTCTAGGAATATTTGACTAATACAAAGTTCCAATCTTATGTTAAGCCATAAGTTAAGCCCTCCCACACATATATTCAATAGATCAAGCATCACAATTATTTTAATCATCATATATATCCTAATTTTTAACCTAAATCGAATTCTTGTTCATTCTCATTTGGTCATTCTTAATTCCAATTATGTCATATAACCTTTTTATATCTAGGTTTTGTTCTGGATATTTTCATAATTGTCATGTCCCTAACCTAGAAGTGTGATCAGCATAGGAAGTCATGTGATGATGAATTCCTACAAACCTTTCCATTTCATACGGACTTGTTGACATAAATAAAAACAAAAATAACCAAACTTGTTTCATAAAAGATTAAAGAAATACAACGCTTAAATTTTCAATAAAGTATGAATATGTTTTATATATAATTTATAAAAGGCTACTTATAGAAATTTTGCTAAAGTTCTATCTATATTTTTTGACAGTTTACATATGTACTTGTTCAATATTAAGGTCACAAGCCTTTACACAACTTGTAATTCCACAAAACCTCAAATATACAACATTGACACATAACACAAAACACTGTCTATGTGCACAACATGAACCACTGTATATGCAAAACATGAGCCATCTCCAAATTGCCAAAATGGTTCTATGTCTTCATAACCTGGCAAATCAAGTCCACTTTTCTCATTGGTCTAGGCATAGGATCCAATCTTGCAACCAATTGTATTGTAGAAGTAGAAGCACTCATGGGATCTAAAAAGTTTTTAAACAAAACAATAATGAGTTTCAAAGAAACCCAATAATTAAATTGCTCCCTCTTATCATTATGATGTTAATTAACCTCTTCTTGCTATCACACATTACAAGGACCCCACCCTAGATTTAAAAAAATTACTCATACATTTTCTAACCTATGACCCCTACTAACAAGTAATCAAGATAAATATAGCTAAGCTTTTCATTTCCTACTAACATGGTTTCCCATTTCCTCACAAAAGGACATTATTTCAATAAATGATCTCAAAATTTCACCTAGGCATCTTATAGCATTTAAAAGTTCCACGTCATTCAAATGTATCCACTTAATTTCCCAAAGTTTTCCTTAAGGAAACCTTCAACCATTTCATGCAATCACTAAGAAAACTTTAGCCATTTCAAATCCTTCAAAAATCAACAAATGAACAATTCTAATAAATGATTATAAGTCAACATGAAACAAATTTTTCTAAATCAGAATTGGATCCATAAGTCACTTTCACTTGACAACTTCCTTTTTGCAAAGTTTACATTTCAATTTCATCCTCTTATCTCCTTATCTTTCCACCAATTTAACTCCCTTTATTTCTCCAACAATTCAATGGCCATCTTTTATGTTTAATTTCAATTGTAATAGCAAGGTTATCCAAGGAACTATGCTCAAAGGTCTAATTTCTAACTTAAACACAATTCAACAAGACAATCATACAAGTACCCAATTTTGGTCATACAATCTACATTAAGGAAACAATTCCATTCTCTTGCTCACTTTCATGAACATAGCAATCACAAACTTTCCAATCCTCAATATTCTTACATTTCAGCCAATTATGAAATTACATATTCCCATACTTCAATCAAATACATCACCCACATTCAAACACTTCAAAAGAATAACTCCACATCCTCTCATTTCAAAAAAATACACAAGTCCAGATTCACATTTCAAATGAACACACAATTCCACATCTTTTCATTTCAAATGAATGTAGAATTCTATATTCACACACATTCCCACATTTTTTCTTTTCAATACAATTTTGCATTCACATTTCAACACATTCATCAAATAATTTCAACCAAGTCAGGTCATAAATTGATAGAGGTTCAATCCTACTTCTCACAAGAAAATCAAATATCTTGCATGCATGAGAGAAGTGAGTGATTTGCTCACCTTAGGTTTTAGCTTTGAAAACTAAAGTTTCAGTACCAATATGTCAAGTAGCCATAATTTGAATTCAGCCTAAGCATTTCATCAAATCAATTATCTCCAAATCAGCTCCCTAGTTATCTTATGCTAATAAAAGTAAATTCATTTCAATGTTATGGACATTGAGCTACAAATTGCTAGCACATACCTAACTCTTGGAATTCAGCTAAAATCACACTTCTTAAAGTTGGTAATCCAAAACTATTCTAAACAAGAAAGTGTGCAAATCAACACATTGGGGCATAGGGATTTTAGCAATCCCCAATTGGATGGAAACTTAAAAATTTCCAATACATATAGAAATTTAAGCAAGGAAATACACTCACCTATACACAAAATGTTACTAGCAGCTCAGATTTTAAGTTAGGTGGTGCTGGGGAGATGCTAGCTGGGATAGGGTTGCTAATGGATCCTCCCCTATAGCGCAATGCCAATAGAGTAGACAGAGCTAAAGATGTTGGATGATGGAAGCTCCAGTGGCTCGATGTGGTTGGCATGGTGAACGAAGATGGCTAGCTAGTTGGGCATAGCTGAAGGGAGAGGAAATGAAAAAGTTTGTTGTTCTGGTGTTTGTCAAGGAAGAAGAAAATGCTAAATACGGCATATTAGTTTTTTTTCATTCATAGCTAAGTAAAAAAGCTTCATCAAATGGGGGTTTTGGGCAATTAAAAGCAAGAAAGTAAATACTAATTATCTATACTATAAAGGGGATCGGTAAGCAATTTGGACTATACTTTTTTATTTCCTAAGAGACTATCATTTCTTGTTTTATATATTCATAAAACTAATGTTAATTGCATAACTTTGAATTTACTGGAGTAGAAGTTATAAAAAAATCTTTTTCTTTTAAATTTTAAACTCATCAAAACGTTAAAGTACTTATCTATCCAAACTAACACTTTCCCTCATCTCCTAATTTCTCTCTCTCTTCCTCCTTTTCCTCTATCCCACAAAGCTTTCATCCCTCTACTGTGGCTTGTGACATTTTTATTTGAATCGATCTCTTCCCCTTCTGTTTCTTTCCCTCAAATTGGCCTTCCTCTCTCTCCCTCTCTACATTCATCATATTGGTCTTCAATGAAAGGTAAACACAATAAATATATGCATAAAGAAAGACAGGATCAGAGATTAAAGCAATTTACATCATTGACTTCCTATATCCAATTTTTAGGGCTTTGTTTTATTTATCGCGGAAAAATCAAATTTACTTTTGTAAGTTACAAATATAAACAAATTATTGTATGAACTATGTCCAAGTTCCCCCTTTGTTTGCTCTTTTTCTTTCAAATTTCTCTGTTGTAAGTGTTGGATGGTAAATGTTCCATTTTACAAGTTGTATAATCAAGTTTGGAATCATGAATATTGCTTGGATATTTAGTAGGCACAATTTATTTATAAAGTAGAAATTCGATTTTTATTGGCTGATAGTTTATAGTCTATTTTGTCTATCTTTCCCAAAACTTAGAAGCATAATTATTTGTTCTTTTGATCTCTTCCTTTCAATTCTTTGATACAGAATTATTTAGTTATATTAGATTTGATAATCTTACAAATAAAAAAAAAAGAAAATTTAAATTCAATACACTTATGAGATTCGTAGTGAAGTTTGGAGCATGTATGGAATACGTCATCTATTAGTTTATCCAAATTTGCTATAATTTTTTTTTTTTTTAGATTTTACATTTGTTTTTATAGAATTTTAAGAGTTTTAATTTTCATGCTTCATCGATCAATTGAAGCAAAATCAAATAGAAGAGGGCCCTAGATACAAAGTAACTAATAATTAGAGTTTTGTCATTGATAAATCTATGGGAATCTTTTAAATATGTTTTATAAAATTCTTTTATATAAGAGTTTTATCTTGCATTAAATTATTTTCCTTTACTACTTCGTCATGCATATGTATTTCACTTCATTTTTTGTAAATTTCTCATCATGTATAATTTAATCGTTTGACAACATAATCGACCACTTATGCAAATTTTCTCTATTGATTTCTTGATTAATACTTTATAATTTGATAAGATTTGTAAAACTTGAGAATTGGGACTCACAACTTGTTTACTTGTGACTTACTTGATTTAATTCTGATGGCCCCAATAAAAATTAAATTGTGAAAAATAAATGGATCCTGCCCTTTTCCTATTGGGGAATTTATATACACCTTTAACTTTTCTTATTGAGATATATAGTAGATTGATAATCGATGGGAGTAAAGATGGCAGAAATTACAAATTTGGTAGTAAGAGCAACAAGATATAAATGTAGAAAAAGAAATTGTAAACACAATTTTTTAAAGTGGTTCAACTTGAATTGAAATCACAATTTAAATCTATTTCACGTGATCTTTCTCAACCAAAAGACCTCTTCAATTAAAACAAAAACTGTCAGGATTTACTAGGCTCTTGAAATGCCAGTTTACATTAAACACAAGAAATTTCATAGGATTCTTGCTAACCTAGAAGAATTAGAACATGCTCTTTTAAATCTATATAGGTTTCTAAATCCTTATAAATCTCAAATAAAAAAATAAAATAAGAAAGGATTGAAAAATACAATACCATTGGTTTAAGATGAAAATCTCAAACAATCTAAGATGAACTCAACTAACTTTTGATCCAAAATCTTTTGATTAAATCTCAGAATCTTGATGAGGTAGATAGAAAACATGTTTAGCTCTTTTTCTTAGATGTTTTCATAATTAAATATGAAGAAAAACTGTGGAAACTGGTTTAAATAGTGGAAGCAATTGTGCTTTTGTAACTGTTGTAACCACTTGTAACAAAATAACTAATTTTCAGTTATTGCATTAATTATGGTATCGATTCAATATGGTTACAACTAACTAATTGGTGTAATAATTAAAGTATGATATGTTATTCACAGATTTTGAATCGATTACTGCATCGATTCAAGAAAATTTCCCAACCTTCGGTAAAAAGAATTTTTCAAGTTTGTATTTCATAAATTGATTGCAAACTTTGATTTCGATATGAATTTTTCATAAGTTCTTCAATACATCGATGTGCAAATCAATTTATTAAGTAGAAAATAGTTTTATAGTTTTTCTCAAGTGGTTTGAAAACTACCTCATTGTTTAATTAAAATATTTGGATCAAATAACATTTGAACTCATTTACAAAAGATCCTATTGAAATAAAATAATTCCTAAAACTAACCTTAGATCTCTTGAATTAGTTTTCTTTGAGCCCTCAAAACAAATTAAAAATACTAAAATATATGGTCAAATAAAATTGTTTCTCAACATTAAAAGCACGGAAAATATGTTGGTGGAGTAATCTAGGCTAACAAATTCCACTTCATAATATTGTTTGATTTGCTAAATTATGATATAGTTTTTCTTTTATAAGAATTTTGAAATTTGACAAATTTTTTCAATAGAGTTGTGACTTATGTATTTAAATATATATATATATATATTGCATAACTTTTGTAACTCCATAAAAAAAATTCACAACATGAAAGTGTGGAAACTTTTTTCACAAAAATTACAATAAAATCTACATAAATTATAAAAAATATGAAAACTATTCTTCTTTTAAAAACACATGTATAAATGCTTTGGATAAATGTATGAAAGTTCGACTTCTATTTGAAATTGAATAATTTTATATTCAACTTTTAAATTAGATATGTATGAAGAATTAAGACATAAATAAAAAAATAATGATAAATTAACAAAAAATAAATAAATATTTGTAATTAACCAATATAGCTTCGTTTGTTAAAACCTAACCATCTTTATTTCTTGGGAAGACATTATTAATGCAAGTAATGTTTATAGCCAACGATTAGTAATAATGGCTAGAGTTTTCAATTTTTTTCAAAAAAAAAAAAGGCATACTTATTTTTTATTAGACAAAGAGAAAGATAAGTATGTAATTTTAGAATGTAAATTTATTCATAGCTAAAACAAAAATTAGTTTCTTTTTTTTTTCCCGTTTAAACTCTTAAAAACTTGTTTCCTACATAAAAACTAAATTCTTCATACTATCTCTCTACCTCCTCTCTCTCCGCTCTTTCCCTTTTCCACACTATTTTATTGATTTCTTTATTTGATTTTATTAATTTCTAAAGAAACTATTTATTGATTTTCCCTTATGGCACATCCAGAAATGATATACCGAATGCTACGGTTTGTCCAACATGTGAAATTACAAATTAACATATAATCATGAAGCTTACATTCTAATTTTCTCAATTAACAAATGTATAAAACTACACTACATCGTAAAAGGGATCTTGGATATTATAATTCTCACTGCGGCATTTAATACCTATAATGAAGGGTTAAAGACCCTTACTTGGATCCATGACTTGATCTTGATGATTTCTTTTGTCCCTCTTGATCAATGTTCTTGTATATTAATGTGAAGTTTTTTTTCCCTCTCTTCCTTCCTCTTACTGTATCTTTGATGGTAAAGATACATGTTCTTGTTATGTTATCTAGCTGCAGATAACCACTCATAATGAAGGGAGAGGGGAGGGATTTATTTTTAAAATTTAAAATTTAAAATAACCCTCACTGACTTTAACTACCATTAAACCAAATAACCATTATATTAGGTCATCTTTTATTTAAAGTCAATCCATTAGTTACATGGACCAATATAGATTATTAAAATAATCTAACAATCTCCCACTTGGCCCATGTGACAACATGAAGATTCAACAATAAACCATAATTGTGCACTATACGTTGAAATTATCACATCATCATCTTTAATTGAATTGAAATGATTAGATCATGGCGGTCACAAGTTATGAAACAATTTGATTCATTCTATGTATCACAAATCAACTCAACTCAAACAACTTTTATCAATACTGTAATATGTGTCTTTAATATTTTTTCAAAGACACATCTTGTCATCACATCAGAATAATACAGGTATACCACATAATGTGGACAACAAGAAAACAAGCAGAAACATAACTTTAATTGAATTCACAAGTGTCATACAATACGAGAATTACAACCATACATGTATATATATACACATCACACTATAATGTTAACAAGGACTTATCTATAATGTCCATCATTTCAACATGGCTAATGAATGTTTTGGGCAGCAACCCTTTAATTAATGGATCTACTATCATTAAATCTGTACTGATATGCTTAATTGACACTTTTCGTTTCTGCACTTCTCCTTTAACTGACAAGTACTTTAAATCTTTGTGTTTTGCACCTTTTGAGTACTTGTCATTCTTAGAGAAGAAGACAACTGCAGAGTTATCACAGTAAATCTTTAGTGGCCTAGCCATACTATCGACAATACTAGACCCCAAGGTAAAGTTCTGTAACCACAATATGTGAATTATGGCCTCAAAGCACACCACAAATTCAACCTCCATGGTAGAAGTAACAATCACGGCTTGTTTTCCACTCTTCCATGATACTGCTCATCCAGCCAGAAGAAAAATATACCCAAATGTGGATTTCCTTGAGTCTACACATCCAGCACAATCTGAATCCGAGTAGCCAACCACTTCAAGGTGATCTGACCTTCTGTACGTGAGCATGTAATCTTTGGTGTATTGTAAGTACCTAAGAACCTTCTTTACAGCTTTCTAGTGTTGTTTGGGCTTACATCAAACTTCCAACCACTAATGCATAGGGAATAAACTCCATTTCTTTTCGTTCCAAGTCATTTCTGGGACATTGCATTTCACTAAATTTGTCACCTTTCTGAATTGGAACTATCCCTGTAGAGCATTTTTCCATTCTGAATCTTTTTAATACTTTATTAATATATCCTTTCTGAGACAATCCTAATAGTCCTTGTGATCCATCATGGAATATTTCTATCCTTATCACATAAGATGCCTCACCCATATCTTTCATTTCAAAGTTATTAGAGAAAAACTTCTTTACATCATGCAACAAAGCCATATCATTGGCAGCAAGCAAAATATCATCAACATATAGGACCAATATTATGAATTTGCTCCCACTGACCTTCATATAGATACACCGA
>JANHAO010010569.1:0-17570 GCA_026873985.1 Saraca asoca
ATTTATATTTATATTTGAATATTTATATTACTTAAAAACCATTTTGTTGTATATTATTAATTACTTATTTTGATTACTTAACAATTATTTTTGTTTAATTCTTTTGTTTGTTTTAGACTATCTCTTATAGTGCCTTCCCTACATTCTAGTCTATTAGATATGGATAAATCATGGAGTAGCTAATCAAGGAAGATAGATGAGTATAAGGAAGGATTAAATAAGTTTCTTGATTTTGCATTTGAGTGGCAATCCATTGAGGGAAGAATAATATGCCCTTGACGTAGTTGTAGATTCAAAAAGTGGTTGACTAGAGCTGAAGCCTATGACCTCTTGACTCGAAAGCAATTTTCAACTGATTACACAAAGTGAGTATGGCGTGGGGAATGCAAGAACCTAAAACCCCCTTTAGTAGACCTAAAGCATCCTCTACTATGGCGCATATCATACAAACTCCCTAAAACATAGGTCTCCAAAATCCTATAGAAGACACGATCAATGATACGTTTGGGTTTGGTAATTTGCATGACAATAATGAACCTAACTTATCTAATGAAGATGCAAGCAAAAATGATGAGGTGATGGCTAAAAGGATGGATGAAGCTTCTACTAAGTTTTACGAGTTACTTAATGATGGAAATCAAAAACTTTACGAAGGGTGCATGAAGTACTCCAAATTGTCTTTTCAAATAAAGTTGTACCACATCAAGTGCTTGTGTGGCATGACTGATAAAATGATGACAATGATCTTGGAGTTATTGAAGGATGCTTTTGAGCATGCAAAGATCCCAAGTTCTTTGTACGAGGCTAAGAAAACCATTACCAAATTTAGGCTCAACTACACTAAGATACATGCTTGTCCGAATAATTGCATGTTGTATTGAGGAGATGATGAGAATAGGGAAACATGTAAGAGATGTCATACATCTAGATAGAAGGAAAGAGTCATAGGTAAGAAAAGAAATAACCTGTAAAATTTTTATGCTACTTTCCACTTAAATAAAGGTTGCAAATATTGTTTGTATTTACTAAAATAGCTGAGCATATGAGGTGGCATGCGACTGTGAATTGTAACGATAGCTTGATGAGGTATCCAAGAGACTCTGAAGCATGGAAGAAGTTTGATGCAACTTTCTATAATTTGCTTTAGATCCTTGAAGTGTTCGCATAGGTTTAGCTAGTGATGGTTTCAATCTTTTTGGAACCATGAGCATAAATTATAGCATTTGGCTAGTAATTTTGATACTTTACAATTTGCTACCTTGGATGTGTATGAAGTTAACTTCTTTCATTCTCTTAATGATCATTCTAAGTAAACGAATGCCAGGGGATGACATAAATGTTTATTTACAACTTCTTATTAAAGAGTTAGAGGAATTATGGATGGAGGGTGTAGACACATATGATGTCTCAATGCATGTAGTGTTCAAAATGCAGGCAGCACTAATGTGGAGAATTAGTGATTTCCTAGGGCTTGGTACCCTGTCTAGTTGGAATACACACACTGGTTAGCTTGCCCAACTTGTAACTTTGATGCAACTCCATTGCATTTATCTCATAGTAGAAAATGGTGTTTTGGGGGACATCATTATTTTCTTGGAGTGAATCATAAGTTTCAATTGAGGTGGCTTCACTTTGATAGGAGTCAAGAGTTTAGAAACTTTCCAAAAGCACTGTCAGGCATAGAAATCTTTAGACAAGTAGAGAACATTAATGTTACATATAGGAAGCCAATACAAACAGTGCTAAAGGGAAGTGAGCTTGTGGAAATAATAATAAGGTTGACTCATAATAATGGAAGTAGAAGTCTATATTCTTCCAACTTCCATATGGGAGACTAATATGTTGTGCCATAATCTTGATGTCAAATACATTGAAAAAAATGTGTGTGATAATCCCATTTACACATTATTGAATGAGATTGGGAGGACAAAAGACTATCTCAATGCTCAGAAAGACCTTCAAGCAATGGATATAAGAAGGGACTTAAGGCCTAATGATAAAGAAAAATACTAGTCATATCTATTTACAATGACAAATTCAATGAAGGATGCATTCTTTAAAGCATTAAAGAATATAAAGATGCTTGATGGGTATGCAAGCAACATTTATAGGTGTATTGACTTAAAACAATGCAAGTTGTTTAGGTTGAAAAGCCATAATTTTCATGTACTTATAGAGCAATTAATACCCCTTACAATATGTAATGTGTTGCCAAACAAAGTGACTGTAGTATTAGTTAAGTTAACCCCATATTTTAGATAAATATGTAGTAAAATTTTCAACATCACTAACCTAAAAAATGTTCAACATTGAATTGTTCTTACACTTTGCCATTTAGAGATGTTGTTCCTTCCATCATTCTTCGTCATTATGGTTCATTTGTTTGTTTATCTAGTTGATGAACTATGCTTAGGAGGCCCAATACAATATCGGTGGATATACCCTATTGAAAGGTAATAGTTGATTGCATCCATTTAATTGTGGCCTATAATTCTCTTATTTTTTTCTTGACTACATTCTCCTTGATATAGATATTTGGGACATATAAAGTCTTATATTCGTAATAAGGCTCAACCAGAAGGTTTTATTGCTAAATGGTACATATTTGAAGAGTGTTTCACAATTTATTTGAGATATTTGCAGGGAATTGAGACAAGGTTCAATCGAATAAGACATGTGAATGATGAACCAAATAATATTGAATGTGAAGAAGTGTCTACTATCTTTCCTAATATAAGTACACCGGTGGGTAATGATTTTAGTTTCATGCTGACAAATACAAAGATGACACAGGCAAATCAATCTGTTCTATTCAACTATAAAGAGGTTAATCCATTTATAGAGTGAGTATCCATATAAGTATCCACATTTCTCACCATCTCTTCTAATTTTACTCAATCATTGTGTTTTTCTTTGATTGTTGCTTGTAAGGAATTTAAACTATATGTTAAGAGAAAAATAAGGAGTCAAACACATTTCTTTCTTGAGCTATAGAAAATAGTCAGCAAAGATTTTGCTGATTGGTTCTCTAAATGAGTGAGTTGTAAAAGATATATAATATAGAATTCATTTCTTTAAGCATAGTTTTAGAAGATAATTTTCTGCTTATAGGTTTTCATGGATGACATGTCTAAACCATGTTAAATAATTTGAAGTAATTAGTCCAAGGACCTCTTCCAAATGTTAAAAGGTTTTTAGCATTTAATACTGACGGATATAAGTTTTGAATAGTAGATCTAGAAAATGGATTGAAAATCAAAAATTCTAGAGCTTTTGTGACTTTTATCACTAATTGTGTTTCTTGCTATCAAGATGTTAATGGGTAGGATGCTATTCTTCTATATTATGGAAAATTGATAGATATTATTGAACTCAATTATTATGAAAAATATGTGACCCTCTTTAAATGTATGTGGGATGAAACTATAAATGATAAAGGGCTTAGTAAGGATACTTGGGGCTTTCATGTTGTAAATTTCAATAAATTGCATCACACTAGTGAACAGGAAGACCATGGGCCTTTCATCTATGTATCACAAGCTCAAATGGTTTATTTGGTAGAAGATCAAATGTATCTAGATTAGAGTGTTGTTGTTCATCTCAAGTCAAGAGACTTATATCACATGGGTGAACTTGTGGATGATGAGATATGTGAGCATGAACCATTTATTGAGCAAGAGTTGTGCAATTTTTTTTTAAGAATGATGATAATAATATTCAATTGGTAAGGAAAAAGGAAGATGATCATTAGAAAGCCTTAATCTAGTATCCAATGTCGAGGAAGATGATGATGTATCAGAATAACTTTTTTTTGAATATTTTATTTTATGTGAAAATTTGCTTAGATGAAGAATCTTGTACATTTGATTTTTGTGTGATTGTTTCAAAGTGAAAATACTTTTGTTTAATAATTCATCTCTATGAAGTATGTTTAGTTAAAGATTATCATGCAATTGCATTATTTGTGATTTGTATTAGTGTGACAAACCTTAGTTTAAGAGTTTTGTACAATTTGAAAATACATATTGTTGTAGAATTTATTTTACAGAAATGCCTAAGTCAAAATGTCCAAGAGTTTAGGGCACAAAGGGAGGTACCCATTCAGCTCCTCCAAAGTCCATTGTAGATAGACGACCCTTCATATAGCCCACATATTCACAGCCCATATATCCCACCTAGCCTAGAGAGCCCACCCGAATCATGCAGTTCACATAGCCTATACAGCTCACATAAACTAGGCGGTTGACCTAACCCACACAGTCTACACATTCACAGCCCACATAGCTCACCTAGCCTTGAGAGTTGACCTGACCTAAACAGTCCACACATTCATAGCTTATATAACTCATCTAGCTTAGAAAATTGACCTAAGCCATACAGTCCACACATTCACAGCCCATATAGCTTACCCAGCCCTAAAGAGTTGACCTGAGCCATAGAATTCACACCACCTACACATTTAAAGCCCATACAACTCACCTGACCCAACCAGGACACGCAACTTGATGCTCTTGAGGTTCATCTTCATGATGAGTTAGATGGTGCTTATGCTAATGGTGAGATGGATAATGCTCTTGGTGCTAGGAAGAGTAAGCCCAGAAGTGGATGGCAATGCAATGTGAATCTTGTACATTTGATTTTTGTGTGGTTGCCTCAAAGTGAAAATAATTACTTTAATAATTCATCTCTATGAAACATGTTTAGTTAAAGATTATCATCCAATTGCATTATTTGTGATTTGTATCTGTGTGACAAAACTTAGTTTAAGAATCTTGTACAATTTGAAAATACATACTGTTGTAGAATTTGTTTTACAGAAATGCCTAAGTCAAAATGTCCAAGGGTTTGGGGCATGGAGGGAGGTACCCATTCAGCTTCTCCAAAGTCCATTGTAGATAGACCATCCTTCACATAGCCCACACATTCATAGCCCATATATCCCACCTAGCTTATAGAGCCCATCTGACCCATGCAGTCCACATAACCCATACAACTTACACAAACTAGATAGTTGACCTGACCCACACAGTCCACACATTCATAGCCCATACAGCTCACCTAGTTTAAAGAGTTAACGTGACCCAAACAATCCATACATTCACAGCTTATACAACTCATTTAGCCTAGAAAGTTGACCTGAGCCACACGATCATGCATTCATAGCCCATATAGCTTACCTAGCCTAAAGAGTCGACCCGAGCCATAGAATTCACACCACCCATGTATTTAGAGCCCATATAGCTCACTCAACCCACCCAGGACATGCAACTTGATGCTCCTAAGATTTATTTTCATGATGAGTTAGATGGTGTTTGTGCTAATGGTGAGATGGATGATGACCCTGGGGTTAGGAAGAGTAAGCCCAGAAACGGATGGCAGTGCAATATGATAGGTAACTACAATGTATCATTTTCTTCTATTTTTGAGTTAATATTCCACTAACATTTTATACTTCTTTCAATAAATGAGGATGGTGTGGTTAAAGTGAAGAAGCTAAAGGTTGATCAAGTTTGGTGTTTGGACGAAGAAAACATTGTAGTTGGGACAGACAATTATGGTTGGCCCATAGGAGATGAAGGATGACTCTTTTTCGGAGCAATAGGTCATTTAGCTAAGACCAAGTATGCCATACATTATGAGGCCTAGTTGAACATACCTCACTTGGTCAAAGACAATATGTTCAATAGATTGGTAATGATATATAATAGTACTATTTTGTCATTTATAATTCATGTTTCATTCTATAACTAATGAAAATTTCTTTTGTCATAGTCGTATTTTTAGTTTGAAAATGATGAAATGGGCAAGTGGCTTACTAATCAAGTCATTGGAAAGTGGTGAAGAGATTATAAAGGGGCCTTGTACAACAAGCATTATGATCCTAATTCGACAAAGGAGTAAAATGTTAAACAAAACTATCCAAAAGGTGTTATCAAAGAGCAATGAAAAGGCTTAGTCCTAATCCATGATAAACAAAAACACGAGGCAACAATCACTTTTATTGAATTTAACTATGCGTATACCAATAAATAAAGTAGTAATTGAGGTTCTTTTTTTATGCAAGAAATGTGCAAACAAAATACAAGGAACAGATGCAAGCAAACCATTTTGCATTCTGTAGGGTCTAAAACATTTGCATGGAAAAAGGATGAGATAGTAGTATAACCATCTTATTTAGCTTAATAAAATTAAGATTCGCTTAAGTTAAACTTTTTTTTTTTGGTTAAAATGATAGGAAAAGGAAAAACAAGGTCCAGTTGGGTAAGCAAAGCGATAGGATGTCATACATATGTGAACAATGAAGTAAAGAACATAAGGGTGAGGATTTGATCAAAACTTTTATTACTTTCAAAACATTGATTAGTAGATATTATAATATGCGTTATTGTTTACTTAGGAAAATTGTAAGAAGGCTTGAGCCAAGTGGATCAGACACAACTTTCAATAATATCTCTAAATGATGCTTTTTGACATGGTGTTTGGACAAGAGCACCCAGGATGTGTTCGAGGATTAGGCTCAGGTATTTGTCCCACAAGTATGTTTGGGAGTAGTTCTCAAAGATTTTGTGGCATTCATTCCAGTGGTTCATCCAACATCCATCTAATGAATCAAAATGAATTTGAAAAGTTTAAATTAAAACTAGACCAAAATGACGATAAACTTCATTGTATAGAGGATAAGCTCCATCATACTAAGAAGGAATCATTTGAAACATGGGCACAAGTACGTGCGATTATGGACTACATCAAAGCAATGGGAGGGTGCATTTGACTTAATTTTTCCACTCAACCACATGTTAATCAACATGCACAATTTGATCATATGATATCTTATAAGTTTGGTACCTCTTATTTTCTAAATTTCCAGCTAAATCTTGTTTACAATAAAAAAAATTATATACAAGAAATGGTTTATTATGTCCTACTTACAAAAAAGTGATTTCCTATAATGATTACATGTCCTGTGTACACTGGTAGTAGAACTAGCAAATTTCCTTGTTTTGAAACAGGGTAAGAATCTCATCTTAAAAAAACCAAAAGTTAAAGGAAGCATCTAAATGTTTTCTATAGATTTTTATTTTTAATTTTTTTCTTTATGAATAGCTTATGTTGATGGTGGAATTTGGTTCTGGGCCAAACTCCAGTCAACCAAGTGGTTCTTGAACCCCAAGCTACTTTCTGATGAATGAAGTATGAAATAAAGAAGATGATGAAGACGGTGAAGAGGAAGAAGAGCAATGGTAGTATTTTTAATGTGATTAGACTAAATCTGAGTGGCATCAGATCCTATGTCCACGGTAGCTTTTTATTAATCTTTGAAAAATTTTACAGAGTGCTGGCTTAGCCTATCTCGGCCTCTCTCCTTTCTCCCCTTTTTTACAGTGATCTCCTATTTTCTATTTATAAAGGAAGAAAGGTTACATGCAATGATTACAAGTTGTAATTCTATTACATCAAGTATTAAATGTACAAGACAGTAAGATCTCCTGCAATCCGACTTCAGCAAGTTACTTTCTATGGAGTGGGCCCCTCCTATTTGCTAGATTTGAGGCTTGATATGAGCCTTTCTAGAGCTCCTTCTTGCTGGGCTTCTCGCTGAGTTTCTTAACTAGGCAGTGCCTCTTCTTTGTGAGTTTATGTCCTCGGGCTCGTTACTTACTATCGTCCGCAGTGAGGATGAGCTCATGCAGGAATGATTTACCGAGAACACGAGCTGGGACCTCATGCCTTCATCCTCAGTGAGCTGGGTGTCCTCTACTTTGGACTTAGCTTTCGCTAATCCTTTGGTCTACTTTGCGAGACTAATTTTTACCCACAACAGCTTGTGATATAAAATTTCATTTTCCAAGAGAAATTGTTGTCTGGATAATTAAATGGAAGACTACATAATTAGAAAAAAGTCAAGTACCTAATTTTGGGTTCAAAATGTTTTAGAAATAAACATACATAGTCCAATTTAACTAATATTTACATAAATCCATGATTGCACTTATAACCTATTGAACAAAATCATATTGCTATATGCATTGCTTCTGTTCTTGCTGGTAGAATTGCTTTCCAATTGTTTGCTTTCCAATTGTCTCCACTAGACATAGACAGAACCTAAACCTGCATTACTTAACTCAAAAGAAAGTTAGCCTTCATAAAATTCATATATATATGACCAAATGTAGCATAGAAGCAGTAGCCATGAACAAAAATCATACCAATTTTTCAAATAATTGGATTTTAGAAATAGAGATGACAACCTTATACCTTCTCCACCATGGCTATAGACTGCAAGCTAAAATAGAAGACTGAGATCTGTCATAAGAGTGACAAAAGGATTGTAACAAAATAGAGGTAGGGGAGAGGAAGTAGAGGCTAAACAAGGCATTAACATTATGACATAATACTTGGTACACTGTAGGTTGGGACATTTATAATGCTTTATTGTTAAATATTGGAAAATGAAGGGATTGGCTGCTTATTGCTAGAATTTGGATTGTTGACTACACATAAGGAACTCATACTACTAGTTTGAAAAACAAAATATCCCAGTGATGAATATGTTATAACCAACCTAATTACCCAACTATCATATATTCATAGAATGCGAGGTATATGATTGAAACCACTACATAGAAGGTTAATTTTAATTTTTGAGGTGAGATGCAGTGGGCAAGTGGTCCAAAATTTCATAAACACTCCCAAACTTTATAAATTAAAAATCATAAAAAGTAAATATGAGAGTGGAAATGGGAAACTGCTAGACTTAAATAGAATTAACAAAACGAAAAAATATGTAACAAATTATGTAGAGACAATGAATATTTGCTTATCAAATCATAAACATTCTGGCTACACCTTATCTACTTCCCATCCTAGTAAACTGTCAATCGCTCCTTTCTTCGTGGCTGCATTACACAAATGGAAAATTAAATGGAAGACTACAGATAATTAGGAAATTGTTGTCTTGATTTCTTTTCTCATTTACAAAAAATGCAGCTTGCATATTTGTGATGTCAAACCATTGTCTCGGAACAGTGAAATAATGATAGGACACGGGAAAGATTGCAACTTATATTTACTTGTAAAAAAAGATTGCAGTTTGTATTTCTGGTTTACTTGCTTTTGTTTTCTATTTTGATTGGTAGTTTGCTAGTTTGAGGGCTTTATACTTAGTGGATATTAATGTTTCATGAATAACTATATTATTAGGATGATGTTGATGCTAAAGTTACTGTTGAGGATAATTTTCACCTATAAATGCAAGAAAATCTTCAAGAGAGAGTAATGTAACTAATCGCGTCAAGTCTTTTTAGCTTTGATTGTCTTTTGTTGATATTTGGAATGGAATATAAAAAATAATGTTTATGACTTTAGGAGGGATAATGTTTAGAATGGTTTGCATTTTATTTTTATAGGAATAAAATGGCTAGAAATAGAATGGCCCAAAATATTTTAAAAAAATACAAAAAAAAATTAACGATGGCTACAAAACCCCACAAATTTAAATTGAAATGTTTTTAAAAATAATTGTGGCAATTACATAATACTCATCAATTTAAATTGAAAAATTTATAAAAATAATAATGGTGGCTACACAACTCCTACCATTTTAATTGCAAAATTTTTTTTAGAGCCAAATTGAGGCAATTAATCACCGGAAAATCAACTGCCCTGAATTGGTTCATATACGATTCCAATGGTTGTATATAACTACCATTAATATTAACCCAACACCTTATTTTCTAATGGTTATTATAATCGTTATCATTATAATCAACAGTTTCAAACTGTCATTATATCCAATACGTAACTACTGTATTTTAATTGGTTTTTTTTTCTTAGTGGAATCTCTACATCAGAGTCATATGCCTTTATCAAACAAAACACTTTCCTTTTAAGCTCAAAATAAGTAAACTAAAGCATATAAACTACAATGGCAAGTGAATAAATGCACAAGAAAAAGGTAACGCCACATCCAAGTCTTCTTGCTGGCAATTTAATCAACTACGAGGTGACCAGATGTCAAATAAACAACCTGCAATATATGACTTTTAAAAATGATAGTAATTACCACATAGGCTAACTTGCGTGCATGAAACTAGATGTTAAAATCAAAAACATTTTTCAACAAGCCAAAATAGTAGATAGGTGGGGCAAAGAAACAAAATTGAGGAGGGATCATATATATGTTTGGACCTGTAAGACAAATATTCTCATTTAGTCCATCTTGCACCATTTAAAATAAATGTAGCTTAAATCAACTTTTAAATTATTCTTTCCATAACAAGAATTATGTTCAAGGCACTAACTTAAAGTCCAACAAGTTACTTTGCATTAAGCAAGGACCACATGCCCCAATTGTCTTCCTATCATCCTCTGAAGGTAACCAATCCAAACAAGCGAACCAATAAGCAAATAGAATATAGGTGTTATTGAATCACAGCCACAAAAATGGTTCTTAGCTGCTAAGAACGCGCTAAATATTCTGGATTTAAAACAACTTGTCTTTTTCTAGTGGTTATATGGAACCACCACTGAGCAATTATTTAGTGGCATTGTTTTTATGGTGGTTATTATGAACCACCGCTAATGACACTACTAAGCCAAGGGACCTAGGTATGACTCCTTTGAAAAGCAAATTTGATTGCTTTGAAAGCAAATTTTAGTGGTGGTTTTTTATAGAATCGCCTTTAAATTAAAATTTTCTGGTGGTTGTTTTGAAATCACCACTAAGGACGCGATAAATGCTAAATTACCCGGTCTCCCCTATTTTCTTTGTGCACAAAACCTAAGCCTTAAAACATCCTTCATCAGCTGAAAGAAGCATTTTAGTTTATTTGGGAGCTCCAAAGCAATTGAAACAAAAATTGGGTTTTGCTCGCAACCTGTGAGAGCTAGTTGAAAAGGCTTTGGATCATTTGCATTTTAAGGACCGATTTGGTGAGAGTTAACTAACCCAAGACTTCTGCTACAATCTTGTGTTGTTGTTTGTTACTTTGTTGCCTATAGATGTTTTGATGTTGTTAACTGATTACCTCTTAGTTAATTGTTTGTAACTTTGTAGTATCTAGTACAATGTTATTTCAGCTAGTTATTGAGTAGAAGATCAAAGTCATTAGTTTTTGTTAGTTTAAATATAAGAATAGGACCATAGCTGGTAATTTATAGTTGGAATGAATGTTGAAGCATTCTTATCTTGTTTCCTTAAATGTGCTTCTTATCTTGTTTGGGTTATTTTTTTACCCGAAAAGTAACATAGAAAATTTGAAATACCAATATCTCCTTTTGCTAGTGGCTTATCTGCTCTCTGCATATATATTTTGGTTTCTCTGGTGGTGTAGCTTCCACTGCCTCTTAGTTGTGTTTTTGTATAGGAATTACTTTTGGCATTTTTGCTTTGGTTTATCCTATTTTTGTCTTTGGGAGTACAAAGTTACATTGCTCTTCCCTTTTTTCTGAATAGACAATGGGAATTTAGGAATCTATTAGACTAACTAATTGAAACTTATTTACTATGCAAACAACAAGAAAAAAAAATTGCATGAAAATTAAGTGATGATGAGTTTGTATATGTGAGTGTCACTTGTAAGTATTACCTTATTTTAGAAGGATCCAGGTATGAATTAACATTTAATTTTGTTTTCCTTCTAGTCTTAGCTAATTATGGAGTAGTTATTGTTGATTACTTAGTATTATTAGTAAGTAATAATACTAAGTCTTACCTTACTAGTTATACACATGGAACAAATTCTAGGAACCTGAATATGTCTTGCATTATGGAAATCACATGCTAGCAAAATAATATTGTGGCAAAATTTCCATAGGAATAGGATAATTTGCCTTGTTAAAGGTAGCTTCCATAATTCTTGCCATGGGAAACCACCAGTAAGTTAATGTTGAGAAGCTAATATGAGAAGTTGGTAGCTTTTATGGACCAAATAGAGGCCTGTGGCTAATCCCTTTCAGGCTAACCAATCTAGAGTAATGGCAGAAATTTTATAATAAGCCAAATTAATGTTAGTATTAGGATTGGGAAATGATTTTGAATGAAGCTATTGAAATGAGCCACTGCAAGTCTATTGATTTCACTAAGGTCATCAATCCATTCTCCATGCACATCTTTGATCAATTTAATTCTTTTCTTAATTCTTCTTCTATTAACTAGTGCATGGAAATAAGTTGTGTTCTTATCACACCATTCAAAAGCCAAGTTTGCCTAGCCTTTTAGGCCTAGCTAATCTATTGGCAATGTAAAGAGTACTCCAATTAAGCTCTTAATTGATATTCCAATTCTAAATGTGTTGAATTAGGATTCTACTACATTGAATTCAGCTGAGTTTCCAATTGAATGATTTTATGATGGAAATGTCCAGAAGTTACCTTATCCCACTAACTTAAATTATGAGCTGTGTTGGTCAATTTAGTAGCAAATTTGAAAGGTAGTGATCTTGTACAATTAGCATTCCAGGATTTTAGAATAACAAAAGACCATTCTAGATGTATAAGCCACAAATTTTGGAATTGAACACATTGTTTTTTAAATGCACCAATAGTAGCCATGTTAAGAAAAATAAAGGCATGATCAAAAGCCACTAAAGTTAAACCCTGGACTTGAGAGTAAGGAAAAAAGCCTTAGCCACTTTTCAATACATAACATACAGTCTAGCCTTTCCTATAGAACATCATTACCTTGTTTGTTATTTGTCTAGGTAAACAAAAAAGAAAAAAAAGAGGAAGCTCAAAAACTGCTCCAACAAAGCACATACTACTTAGTATTATTAGTAATTGACTATAAAACCAAGTTGTAGGTTGTCCATCCTATCCCAGTTGGACTTCCACCTCACCCTTTTTCTTCTTAAAGCCTTGAAATCAAGTCTGTTTCTCTCTCTTCTTCCTCTTTCTCTCTCCATCTCTCTCTAGCTCCTTATTTTTCTATATTATCTTTGTGTCTTAATAATAGCTATTTTGGTAATTTCATTATCTCAATTAATATAGTTGCATAGTTTTTTTTCTTTTTTCTTTTTAATTTATACTTGCATATTCATTTATCTTGGATTGATTGGTTAGAAAATTTTAAGCCAATAGACTATTAAATTGTTTTCACAGCCCTTCATGATCAACACTTGATCTTTTGTGGTTGAGCACACTGGTGGAAGTAGTACATGATACCATACTCATTTTGTTTTTCTTCTGCCTGAGCCTGTAACTATTATTATGCATATTGTTACAAATAGTGTTGATATATGTAAATGATTTTGTAGGTAAGAAGTTGGCTGAAAGCATTGTCAAGGAGAAACTTATAGCTTGTGTAAATAGGGTACTAGGTATGAACTTTTCTTGAGATTTAGTATGCATTCCTTCTATCAAATTAGTGGTTTTGAGCCTTAAGAGCTATGTAAAAGTCTTGGTTCTATACGTAAAACACTAAGCTCTACAACAAAGTGCCCCAACTTCTCTAAACATGTCTATTGTATGTAAAGTCCCTAAAACTTTCTCTTTCTCCATTAAACTATCTATAATCTCAACTTCTCCAGAAACTATAATGTAAACATCATCTGAGGCTTCATTTTGTAGTATCACATCCTCTCTAGGCGACATATACTTTGCCTTCATTTTTGCAACTTGTTTCATCAATATTACTTCTAAGATCATCAATTTAATAGAAACATAGTGTAACATAGCTTGTAAGATATTGCTAGAATCAAAGTGTAGCTTCATACAAATGTTGACAAATGCTTGTACAAATTGATTTTGGTAGCTGTTCTATAAGTTGATATTGATTTAATGAAAGCATATAAGATATTGACCAGTTACGTTTGGTCATGTTCTTTGTAAACAAGTAAGAAAGATGCTTACTTTTACATAGAGACTCTAACGTGTGTTTTGGAACTTGAAGTTACATTGTAGATTGGATATCTTGAATCGCTTCTGAAATCTATATGCAGAATAATAATTCTTTTGAACCATGGGTTGCATTATTTGCATTCCTACAAGTAGGTTCAGGAAATAAAGTTGTAATCTATTACACTTGAAAACATCAGACAATGCATGGCTCCTTTCTTATACTTATATGAATATCATACCCTTTGCTTTCTGAGATCACCAAAATTTAATTGTAATTAGATGCTTCTAGTGAAAAAACCATATGAGGTTGTTTGTTCATGATGCTAAAACAAAAATATGTAAACCTTCTATAATTTTCATTCTTGGATAGGTAGTGCACCAGTCAAGGTAATGGACAAGTCTTGTGTTACTTTGCCTAGAAACACAACTAAATATGCTAAGGGTTTAGAGGCCTTTTTGGACTTTACATTTTACATCAATCTGTTGAAGGGAAAATAAAATGTCCATATCCTAATTATAGATTTAGGTTATGGTTGACTAGAAATGAGGTATATGAACATTGATACTAAAACAATTCCTCGCTAGATACATAAAGTGGATTTCACATGAGGAATCAAGTGTTTTAGACACTTCAACTAGTGAGCATCATGGCAATCAACTATCTACATCAGAGTCCTATGAGAATTCAATTTGGTAGATGATAAATGATGCATTTAGGATCTCTAGACACAACTTGCATGAGCCTAAAGCCCCACCAAAACCAAATGCTGAAGATGAGGAGTTCAATGTAAATGCGGGTTAGAGCAAGCAAATTAGGAAATTTGATAAGTTAGTTAGAGATGGAAATCAGGAATTGTATGAAGGGTGTTCTAAGTATTCAATGCTCGCTTTTATAGTCAAGCTCTATGACATCAAGTGTTTGTGTGAGATTACTAATAAAGCAATGTCCATGATATTTGAGTTACTGCATGATGCATTTGCCCATGCAAAGATCCCTGAATCTTTCTATGAGGCTCAAAAAATAATTAACAAGCTCGGACTTAACTACATGAAGATACATGTATGTCCAAATGATTACATGCTTTATTGGGGAGAGGATGTCGATAAAGAAGAGTGCAAGAGATGTCATACCTCTAGATGAAAACCAAAGGGTAGCAACATAGGAAAGGCTGCAACTAAAAGCATAAAGAAGGGGAAGAAAACTCCTATAAAATTGTTATGTTACTTTCCACTCAAGCCATATTTGCAAAGATTATTCATGTCATCTAAAGCTGTAGAGCACATGAAGTGGCATGTTGTGGGGACTACTAATGATGGTTTGATAAGACATCCAAGGGATATGAAATCGAGGAAGAGGTTCAATTCATCAAACCTAGAATTTGCTTCAAATCCACGAAATGTATGACTTGGCCTTGCCAGTGATGGTTTCAACCCTTTTCAGAATTTATGCACCAGTTATAGCATATGGCTAGTTATTTTAATGCCTTACAACTTACCTTCCTAGATGTGTATGAAGCAAGTCTCTTTCATCCTCTCAATGATCATTCTGGGAAAGTGAATGCCTGAGAATGAGATACATGTCTACCTTCAACCTTTTGTCCAAGAATTACCTAAGTTATGCAATGATGGTGTAGAAACATATGATGCATCATGAAACAAAATGTTCAAAATGTGTGGAGCTCTAATGTGGACAATTAATGACTTTCTTGGACTTGGAAACTTGTCTAGGTGGAACACTCACACTGGCTTGGCTTGCCCAGTTTGTAACTTCGACTTTGAGCCTTAACGTCTTCCCTATAGTAAGAAGTGGTGCTTCATGTGTCATTGTCACTTTCTAGATGCATTTCATAGGTTTAGGTCCAACAAATCTCGATTCAATGGAAACTCAAAGTTGAGAACACCACCAAAAACATTATCTGGTTCTGAAATTTTGGAACAGTTAAAAAATGTTGATGTCATATTTGGAAAGGTTCCCGAGATGAAAGAAGTAGGAAAAAGATCTTGAGGTACATTGGTGGATGAAAGTGAGACACAACAATGGAAGAAGAAGAGTATAATTTTTCAACTTCCATATTGGGAATTCAATTTGTTATGTCACAATCTTGATGTTATGCACATTGAAAAAAATGTGTGTGACAATGTGATTTATATTTTGGTCAATGAACAAGGGAAGATGAAGGACCATCTTAATGCTTGTAAAGACTTGCAAGCATTGAATGTAAGGCGAGATTTGTGGCCTAATGAGAATGGGAAGTACCCTCCGGCACTCTTTGCAATGACAAATATCCAAAAGGATGTATTTCTTTGTAGATTAAAGAATGTCAAAGCACTTGATGGATATTCGAGTAGCATTTCAAGATGTATTGATTTAAGGCATCGCAAGCTCTCTAGATTGAAAAGTCATGATTCACATATTCTTATGGAGTAATTACTGCCATCGGCACTACGCAATTTGTTACCAGAGAATGTGAATGCAGTTTTAGTTCAATTATGTTCATTCTTTAGAAACTTGTGCAGTAAATCCTTGAATCCAGTTGAGCTTGACAAGCTTCAAGAAAGAATTGTGCTCACACTTTGCCATATGGAAATGTTATTTCCTCCATCCTTCTTCACTGTAATGGTTCACTTGACTGTTCATCTTATTGAGGAGGCAAAATGTGGAGGACTCGTACATTACTGATGGATGTATCCCATTGAGAGGTGCATATACTTGATTTGTTTTCAACAACAATCGCATCACAAGTAATGGAATGCTTAGCTAATCATATTTGTATGTTTTAATAGGTATTTGGGACATTTAAAGTCTTACATTAAGAATAGGGCTTAACCAGAAGGCTCTATAATCAAAGGGTACTTAGTTAAGGAATGCCTAACTTTCTACTCAAGGTATTTGGATGGAATTGAGACAAGATTCAATCGAGTCAAACGGGTTAATGACTTTTCCAATCATGGTGACTCCTATGAAAAGTCATCCATATTTCCAAAGATAAGTCGGCCGGTTGGATAGGCCTTAACTTTTATACTAACATAATTGGAGTGGTCACAAGCACATAGGTATATGTTGTTCAACTGCCAAATCACTGACCTATTCATTGAGGAATTCAAGACTCAAACAAATAGACAACTCAGGAGTCGAACTCGATCAAAGGTAGATATAACAAAAGTTGTCAATAAGGACGTTGTTGAATGATTTGCTCACCACGTAAGTTTGATTCTTTTTGTCTATCTATAATTTCTCAAATTTAAGCTATGTATATAATATGTTATAATATGCAATCTTTGTAGATCATGAATGTTGATAGTTGTGTAGAGGTGAGGTGTCGGATGATTTAAAATTTTTAGCTCAAGGGCCTCTTCAGTAAGTGAAAAGGTTTAATGCTTATAACATTAATGGCTTCAAGTTTCACATAGTTGAGTAGGAAGACGGGTTGAAAACTCAGAACAGTGGTATTTTTACACTTGCTGAGTTAGGGTACTATGGAAAACTGGTTAACATCATTGAGTTAAACTACCATGGCCAGTTCATTGTTGTTTTATTCAAATGTAAGTGGGTCAATACCAATAAGGGTATAATAATAAATCCATTCCAATTTATTTCTATCTACTTCTCTCATTTAATTCATACTGATGAACATGAAGAGCATGATCCGTACATATTAGCTTCACAAGCACAGATGGTATATTATATGAATGATGAAATGGATCAAGATTGGAGTGTTGTTATCCACTTAAAA
>JANHAO010010570.1:0-17566 GCA_026873985.1 Saraca asoca
TCGACCCGGTGTTGCTCTATGCTACAAGTAGAGTAGAGTAATCCGGTTTTATAAATTACTAATTCGATGCGCCTCGACACTCGCACCAAATTTGGGCTCGCACCATTGCTCAATCAGATATGGTCTATACAATCGACTTACTAGTTTTTGAAAAGCTCTATGAAAGATCTTTGTTGTTGATAAGGGTGGAGTCGAAGGAAGACCATGTCGTCTACTTGATACTCAAGGTGACACCATTTGGAATCAACTATTTGCTTCATGCAGTTAATAGTTAAATGTAAGTTGAGTTTTAACTAGTGTAAAATTTCATCTCTGGAAACTAGATTTTGGTCAACTTCATGAATTGGAGATGTACCTATCTCGTAGTATGGAATGGTTAGAGGTAGACATCCATACAAAGCTTGAAAAGGTGTTATCCTTATTGAAGCATGGTAAGTTGTGTTATACTAGAACTCTGCCTATAAAAGAAAAGAAGTCCATTTGTGTGGTTGATGATGGACAAAGTAGTGAAGATATTATTTGACACACTGGTTGATGACTTCATATTGCCCCATCCATTTGTGGGTGATATGAGGAGCTCATGTTTAACTTGGCCCCTAATAGTTTGAAGAACTCTTGCCAAAAATGGTTAATGAACATTGGATCCCGATTACTAATGATTGAATTATGCATTCCATGTAGCTTGACTATGCTATCAATAAATTTTTCAGCTACCCTTTTGGCTATGAAGGGATGAGTTAAGGTCAAGAAATGTGCTGATTTACTCAAACGATCTACCACCACGGGAATTGTATTTTTGCCATTGGAAGTTGGAACTCCTTCAATAAAGTCCATCATAATGTTGTCCTAAACTTAAGATAGAATAGGTAAAGGCTGTAAGAGCCTTGTTGGGACTAGACTTTTAGATTTAATTCTCTAGCAAACATCATAGGAAAAAACATATTCCTGCACTATTTGAAACATCGATGGCCAATAAAATTGCTGAGCAAGTTTTTTGTATATCTGTAACACCCCTGCATTACCCCTAATTTGAGAATCATGGAATTCTTGCAGTAGCTTTTTGATTAGTGGAGAATTTGGAGGTAACACCACCTTGTTTTTATAGTATACCAATCCATTTCTCCATGTGTAAGGGACACCTAGCCTTTCAATTGCTAATTTGTCAATCTTATCCATGTATAGATGTCCAATAGCCTATGCCTTAATTTCATCCCATAACGAAGCTTGAGAAGTGAATAAAACATTAAGAGAAGGGCTGCCCATGACTCTAGAAAGGGCATCTGCTACTGAGTTCTCCTGCCTTAGCTTGTAAGTGATTTCATAATCATATCCTAGCAACTTTACAACCTATTTTTGCTACTCCAGAGTTACTATGCACTGCTCGAGTAGGTATTTAAGGCTATGTTAATCTATTTGGATGTAGAACTTTTGCCCCAATAGATATGACTACTAGGTTTGAATAACATGAACAATGGCCAACATCTCTTGAGCATAAATAGACCACAAATGTTTGGAAACTCCCAAGGCTCGACTCATAAAGGCTATTAGTTTTCCATATTAAGTGAGAATGGCACCAATTCCATCTCCTAAAGCATCAGATTCAATGACAAAAGGTTCATTAAAATTAGGCATAACAAGTGTAGGAGTTGAAGTTATAGCCTGTTTGAATGATTGCAAGGTTGTGTCAGCATCCTCTGTCCATGTGAATTGTCCTTTTTTAACATATTAGTAAGTGGTCGAGCAATGATGCCATAATTATGTACAAACTTCCTATAGTAACCTGTAAGGCCTAAAAATCCATATGATTTAGAGATATTAGTAGGTCAGGGCCAATTCAACATTGCTTAATTTTGCCTTGATCTACCTTAACACCTTGAGGAGTTACAATATGGCCTAAATACTCTAACTTTTACTGGCTAAAGGCACATTTGCTAGCTTTAACAAAAAAAAAATTATGTTGCCTCAATATTTCAAAAGCTTTTTTAACATGTTCAAGATGCATATTTCAATTGGGGCTATAAATTAAAATGTCATCAAAAAAGACTAACACAAATTTGTGAAAGTAAGGTCAAAATATCGGATTCATAATTGCTTGAAAAGTGGATAGTGTATTAAAAAATCAAAAGGCATGACTAAATATTCATAATGACCATTGTGAGTATAGAAAGTAGTTTTAGGAATATTTTAAGGGTGTATTCGTGCCTGATGGCAGCTGGCTCTGAGGTTGAGTTTAGTAAAGTAAGTTGCCCCATAAAGCTCATCTGGCATGTCATCAACTGTAGGAATTGGAAATCTATCTTTGATGGTTATAGCATTAAGTGCCTTGTAATTAGTACAAAATTACCATGTGCCATCTTTCCTTTTAACCAATAAAATAGGAGATGAAAAAGGACTAGTACTTAGTCTTACAAGCCCTAATTTTAATATGTCATGAGCTTGTTTTTCAATTTCATCTTTTTGAAAATAGGCATACCTGTAAGGTCTTACATTGATGGGCTCAATTCCTTCTTTAGAGGTAATTTGGTGGTCAATCTCTCTTTCTAGGGGCAATTGAGAAAAATATCCTAAAATTCTTTAATTATTTCTTGCATGTTAAGATGAAGTTCTTGTTATTCTTTGTTTTTTGCATTTTGTAGACAAACCGCTAACATTAAACTTCTATGTTGTAATTCCTTTGAAATAGCATTCACCAATGCCACTTGAATAAGTTGAATATCAGCACCTTGGAGTAGGTGTGTTTGATCTTCCCATTGGAACAATTATCTAATTACTCTCCACATAGGACAGTATGCAGCTTCAAGGGTTTTACTACATAGTTTAGGCTTGTAAGGGGTCACTCTTAGGTGACTTTTTATGCCAATCACATGCCAAGAATTGAGGCATGACACAACACATTTACTCACTTCCTAATTCTAGAAAGATAAGTAAAAGGGCAACAATTGGCACCATTTTTATCCGAAAAAATAATAAGAGAAAAATAAAAAAAAATTATTAAAACTATTTGTTTTACCTAAAAAAAAAGGAAAATGTATAAAAAAATGGTTTCACTAAAGGTGATCACATTGCAAAATGGTAAAATTTTCTTCCAAGTGCAACTTGGTTATTTTGTACACTTTTACTTCACCATTTCTCTTTGTCTCCCCTCACTTTCCTATACTATTAGGCCAACATATTATTGAATCTTACCATAATAAATTGATTTCCAAAATCAATGTGGCTGTTAAAAGTAAGATCTAGTTTAATCTTTTTACTATTTTTCCTATACCAATAGGCCAATGTAGTTCGCAATGGTTTTTTGTTTCTCTTTTTTCTCGTGCCTATAGGCATTCATAGCCTTAGTTTTGGTCATTGTGATTTGATTCTGATCTACAATTTGGCAAATTTTCTTTCTATGAGAAAGAAAATGGAAATGAGACCAGGAAGAGCTTTCCTATTGCAAGAACTATTGTTGCTTTAGAAATCTTGAAACTCACTTTTTAATTCAAAAGCCTTTGTTCCCACTTTTGTTATTTCACCTTTAAATTCCAAAAAAGATTCAACACAAGCACTATAGGCAATACTATTTGAATACAACATAAACCAATATTCTTTCATTCTTTCATCACTCTCTGCATGCTTAGGTACAAAAAAGCATAATTTATTCATTTTTTAACTTTGCGTTATGAGTATAAAAAAATGAAAAGATTAATGAGATCAAAGGAAAAGATGATATATTTTCAATATAAAAAAAGAAAAAAAAAAGAGAGAAGAAGAGAGAAATTAATCACAGATGAAGAAAGTTTGTTGATGATAAAATCTGATTTTGTGGACCCAGATCTTAGTCAACACCCAAAATGTGAGTTGCTAGTGTGTGAACAGATAGGAAACAAAAATGAAAAAGGAGAAAAATAGACACCAGGAGCATTTTTATCCTGTGCCAAACTTGAAATGATCTTAAGCCTGAACTACTGGCGATCCTGTGCCAGACTCTGGGTGAATGCTGGCAATCCTATGCTAGACTTGAAATGATCTCATGCCTGAACGACTGGCAATCCTGTGCCAGACTTGAAATGATCTCGAGCCTGAACTACCGGCGATCCTGTGCCAGACTCTAGGCAAATGTTAGTGATCCTCTGCCAAACTTAGAATTTATGGGTCTTCGCCCCATCTATATGCAAGTGTGAAATCTTGCTCCTTAAGTTCCAAAAAAATAACATTGTAGAATTAATAATTTTGAGTCCGTGCTCGAGTCCTCTAAAAAATCATTTGGAATTTTATTATCAGAATTCGTAAATAGATTTGAGATTTCTATTTACATTTAAGCAAAACATATAAAAGAAAAGAAAGTGTAAAAGTGTTGGAGCCGTTATTGTTATAATTACTGAGATTGTTGTCTGAAAGATTGCACCACATAGCCCCATAGACGGCCTCTCTGCATGAGGTCCTCAATGGTGTCTTTGAGTGCCCAACACTTTGAAGTTTCATGCTCGATTTCTTCATGGTAGGCACAAAATTAATCTTTATTGTATCTATGCTTGTTCTGAGTCTTTAATGGTGGGGGTCTCTTGAAATCCTCCCTATCCTTTTCAATTGCAAAAATACGTTCCTGGGTGTTTGACAGAATGCTATAGCTGTTATATCGGCCTTGGTGCCAAGGGAGTTTGCTTCAACCTTCTTCATTGGTTGGTCACCGCAGCGATCTTGGTCATCCTTTCCTTCGCTCCTAGAGTGGTTTGCATTATCCTCATTTCTGGACCTTCTTGGACCAAAGGCCTTTTGCTACCTAATCTCCTTGGTAGCTCACTCATAAAACTCTCCCAAGCTATTGATTAGGGATTTGTAAATGTTTTCATATAGCTTCCCATCCTTGCGGAGTCTCACAAAGATCACTGTCAAGATACTATCATATGATGGTTTCTCCACGTTGTTAATCTTGTCCCTAAATTAAGTGATGTAGTCTTTCGGTGGTTCACCCTCTCACTGGAAGACTATTACGAGATGGTAAGGTGATGCAAGCTACCTTTTCAATGCCTTGTACTAGCTGACAAATTTTTCTTAAAATTCTTTCCAACTGCCAATGCTACAGGCCGGGAGATTCTTGAACCAAGTTTGGGGTATATCCCCAAACGTAGCCAGGAAGACTCGACATCTAACTAGTGGGTTGGTCATTTGGAGATCCATCTAGATATTAAGTGCATCTAGATGGTTGTAGGGGTCACTGTCCCCATTGTATTGCGAGATCGTGGGGACCTTTAGTTTGTGAGGGAGAGGTTGCTTCTCTATCTCGCTGGTGAATAGAGTCCCCTCCTCATAGCGATCTTGGCTGTTTTAGGTTCAAGGGCATTTTTCTAGTTGCTTTACCTTCCAGAGGAGTTCTTCGACTATCGCATCATGTACTCCGAACTGTCAGCTGAAAGATCGTTGGACCTTGTCTTTCTCCTGATCGAGAGAATAATAACTTAGGATATGTCACTGGTTGGACTTGTTTTAGCTTCTTGAGTGACATGAGCTCTTGGATCGTTAACTGCCATAGCTTTTATAGAGTTGTCAAACTTCTGACCTTTCCCATAAGCAAGAAGGATAAGCCATATTAATACATTGGCCCCCTCCTGGTATTTCGATCTGGGCCTATTTTTGTCTCCTAGACTTTTGCCTGAGCTAGCATTCTAATCGTTTTGACTATCTCTTTTACTATGCTTTCGAGTGCTTCTTGACGCTGATGCCAGGTCTAAATTCTATCAGTCTTAAGGGCAATAGGCTAGTGGGAGGCTGATAGCCTCACATTATTGACAGCATTCAACACAAGGATGATAGACATACCTGTAGCTGGAAAGGTTGAACCCCTTGGTGATAACTCTCATTGTTCTACATGATCTTTGGGTTAGCCAATGACAACATTGACGCTCCTGGTTACTCTTCCTCTTACCATTGTAGCTGCCCAGTGAATCACAAAAATGGAGGGAAAACAGGTCAGAGGTTCTAGGCCCTACTGCTAGTGCCAAAATGTTGATAATAAAATCTGATTTTATGGACCTAGATCTTAGTCAACACCTAAAATGTGAATTGTAAGTGTGTGAACAGATAGGAAAAAGAAATAAAGAAGGAAAACAATAGGCACCAGGAGCATTTTTATCATGATTCGACTAAAGCTCGTTTGGCCTCTACATCCATGTTGATTGTATTTGCCTTTAGTCGATGGTTCTTACTATTCATATAGGCAGAGTTATAGTACACAAGATTTCCCTTAAGCTTTTCTCTTAGTGTTTGACAGAGCTTCTACCTATCTTATTCTAAAACTCCTTTTTTACAATGGACTAACCTTTGATTTATAGAAGTAAGGGAGGTTACAATGGTAATTTTTCAATTTATACCTTAGTTACATCATGTAGCTATTCCATACAAATAACTTAGACTCTACTTTATAAGGTTTGCAAGTGGGTGTCTCCCCTTAGTGGCTGGTTTGCCGGTTAGGAAGATATGCTCTTGACTACTAATTAGACCTAGCCATACCTTGGGACTGGAGGTCACTCACTTAATCAGGATGTGAGTTATGTGATTTATGATATTGCAGACTGATTTTAAGCTCAAGCTTGCAGGGTAAGCATCTTGGATGTAGCTCGCCCCTATTGATGACCTAAGATCAGTTCTGCTTGATGAGCATGAACTTCTGTCTTCGAGCTTGTTTCGCGCCCCGTGCTCGTGATCAGCGAGCTGATGCCCCCTCTTTGCAAGCTTAACATTTTTAAGTGATCTAGAGCCTTTTTTAGTTGGTATCCTCTTATTGGCCCCACACCACCCCATCTAACTAATACCAGAAAATCACCCATAACATTAGCCCCTTAACTCTTAGTTCATTTTGTGGGCTGGGAGTTGTAACTCATTGATTAAGGCTGGGGAGTGGGATATTGTCGTTTGAATTCTTGCTTTGTCTTTTCGTCTGTGCCCATCATAATTATTTTCATTTAATGTGCACATTTTCCTAAAACTGTCATTTCGACAAAAGATGAACCCAAGAACTTTTCTGGATCATCGAATTTGAGGCAATTGATCAATTTTTAAATTGGATAGTTGAGTGATCGATGCTATAAAAAGTGGGACAAAATGTTCATCACCTTCACATTCCTGCACATTGGTACTTTTTGCCCTTTAGACTTTTGAACAGTAGCTACCGGCCTCGCCTTCCTACTCCATTGATTCTTGCCTCGCCGTAATGGTTAATTGGCTATTCTCAATTGGAACCTTCCTCTTCTTTGGTCATTCCAGGATTTGATTCGCTCTTTTGTCACAGTAAGCTCTCCTGGTCTTTTACTTTTGTGGGTTTTTGATGTAATGTTGCCTAGTTTGATAATGCTTGCCAATCTGCTGCCAAATGTTTTGCTTGTGTGTTGTTAGCTTGAATTTTCTTCCCTTTTAGGGATTTAGTGGCTCAACAGGCTTTATTAGCTAAACCTTTTTAGATTTTTGATAGTTTTAGTGTTTGTCCCTTTAGCTTGAGGTGTATTCTAGTTTGCTGTATAGAAAATTTTGTTTAAATAGTTGTCTTAGGAAGGGTTTGCCTTCAGTAGCTTGACTAGTTCCCTTTTTCTTTCATATTTTGCATAAATGGTAGCCCATAGACATTGTGGTCACCAGATAGGAAGTGTCAAGCCTGAATCCTTGGCTAGCAATGGGGAACCAATGTATCCCTTAGTTGGAGTGGCCTTTAGGGGTAGTGAGGTTATTGAACAGCCCCTCTCTCAATTTGAACCTAGTATGAGATAGCAAGTCATTAGGGGTTCTTCGGACTACTTAATTTTTAAACATTATCCTTCGACCATCGAGTTGCACGAGCTCATGGGTATAGTGGAAGGCTTACATATTCCCAAAGGTTACCGTCTCATGGCACCTTAAGGGTTTGTCATGACTAGCCACTATCAACTATCACCTTGACGCTGGGCTCAGATTCTGGGTTCATCCCTTTATCATCAATCTATTGAATAAACTAAAGCTTTCCCCTTCTCAGCTGACTCCGAATTCTTATACCCAACTTGTCTCCTTGGCATTCATGTATATGAGGAGCAACCTTCCTCCCCCATCCATGAAGGCTTTATGCCATCTCTTTAGCATGAGAAGTACAAGCTCCTCAGACAGGATCTCTTATCTTTTAGCTTGAAATTTTGAGTTTAAAGGGGCTTTGCCTCAAGGAGAGGCTAAGGGTAAATCGAATGTTGAGTAGTACAAGACCTGTTGGTTCTACATCTCGTGCCCATCCCTACGTTCTCTTCATAATTTTAACTTCATTTTGACTTCGAGTAAGCAAGTAACGATCATGCGAGCTCTTGTGCTTTCACATCTTATTTCTAACATTTTGTCTTATTCTTGTAGCTGGGGCTGGCAAAGTAAAGTCAACACTTGGAATTAAGGAGGCTGAGGCGTTATGCCAGTTTGCTGCTATTGGTGATCTGTAGAATGATCTTAAGTTTGACGACAACCTCCTTTAAGCTCATGGGTTAGCTCTAGCGCTAAATGTCAAACTTATTAGAGAGATCGAGGCTCACCGGGTCAAGGAAATCTGTCCAGCTCACTTCAATGATTATGAAGAAATGGTGAAGCTTCTTTTTGAAAGTCTTCCCTTTGATGATTCGGAGGAACTTCAGGCCGCTACAACCCTTTCAGGTCCTGCTATCATGGTAGCTCCCACTGATCCAAACCAGTCTCTTCCTGAGGTGACTGTGGTGCCCTTTCCAAAGCCAACTCTTATCCCTCATCATGAAGTAACTAAAGTGGCTAGGGCTATGACCTCATCTAGCCCCCTACCAAGAAATGAAGAATAAGTAAGGGGATAAAGGTTGCTGGCAGTTCGAAGCGTATGGCTTATAAGGATGTAGTAGAGGAGCATCAACTAGGCCTTGGTCCTAGGATTCAAGGATATTTTGACTTTGTCCAGGAGAACTTACTGGACATTCTGAGACCTTACTCCAACCCTCGACCATTGGAAACAAAAATCTCGAGCGAAGAATTGACGTGTTTCACCATACACAAAGTCTTGTTGGTAAGTCGTGTTTTGTCATTTTGTCTCTTTTTTGCTGTTCTGATGTCTAACTTGATTCACCTTCCAGGGTCTATTAAAAGCAGTGAAGATGGGGGTGACACTCCAATTTTGTGAAAATAAGAATGTCAGGCTGGTGGAGGACTTGGCTATTGTGATTGCCAAGGCTTTGGAAATGGAAGATAGAGCGCGGAATGCCGAGGTCGCCAAAAGAGAAGCTGAAGAAGCTTGAGCTCACGAGGTGGCAAGTCACAAGGCTATTGAAGTCGAGCTTAGCAAAGTGGTTGAGGAGCTATTCCAAATGATGAGCAACAAGGATGCGGCACTCCAAGGCTTTAATTTGACGAGTCAAAAATTCAAAGTCGCTACACAATGGGTAGAGGTTACCAAGGCTAAACTTGAAGTGGCTAGGAAAGAGGCCACTTTAAAGCATGAAGAGGTCGATTGGGTTATAGCCGAAACTACCGAGTGAATCGCAAAGGTAGTGGAGGATGCACAATCTAAGACGAGCTCCCTTTTCTTGTACACTCTGTGGAAGCACCACCTAAATTTGGATTTTTCCTTTTTCGGACCAAAGGCTTTAGATGTTGTCGAGGGCTTTAAGAAGAAGCCTGCTAGAACTAAATCTTCCTACAAAGGTGTGACATTTGTAAGCCAAGACCCTTCTATCAAGAGTGTTGTTGTCGAAGAAATCAGTCTATGGGTCGTGGAGCTTTTGGATGATCAGACAAGGGACATTCCATCTACCCCAAGTATCAAGCCTGCCTCTCATCAGAGCTCGATTTCTGAGAATTAGTCTTTTTGTAAGCTGAATTTGCAATTTTGTATTTCTTCTTTTGAGCCTTATATTTTGGCATTGTACTTGATTTTAGATTTTGCACAGATCCACCTTATAGCAAGAGGTACCAAATAGTTTTGTTCATCATATGAGATGCTTTCTGTAATTTATGCAAGTTATTGTGAATGATTTCCTACAAAAATAGCAGCTTAACATGTATTTAGTAAGATGAACATTAGGTAGGTCAATCAACCTTAATAAATAACAGAAGAAGGTATAAATAGATTCAAGCTAATAATTTATGACTCAAAAGGATACACGCCATATAGAATAGCCAATCAGTTGTATTGACCCATCTCTAGTAATAAACTTTAATAACAAACCGTCAACAAGAATTAGAGCTAAGTATTTAAGTGAGCAAACTAGTGTGAGACAAAAAACCTAAACAAGTCATATGAGAGTTTCAGACATTAGATATCATGAGAATTGCATCTTAATTGGGATATTAGTAACAAGTTCATCCCTGAAACAAGCTCCGAGAGGCCTTAGCTGAAAAGTTAACAATTCAGAATAATTATGACATTCAAAAGCTAGTGCACTTGAGAGAGTGATCTTATCTCATAGAGAGGTTAATGACCTTGTGCCAAATTGAGAGTTATGGTACTAGAGTAAACATCAAGTGCCTCAGTTTCAGAGCTAGCAATCAATTCATCTCTAGGAGGCCTTTAACTCATAAGCTGGCAATTCATTAATTTATTTCCAGGATAAGCGTTGGGACCCTTAGCTTGGAAGTTAGCAATTCAAGTAGATACGGCATTCAAGAGTCAATCACATAAATGCTTAAGATAGCAATCTCATATGGAAAGGTTGGCAGCTCCTTTGAGCAATGTTGGCAATCTTGTGCCAGAATTGGAATGATGCTGGCGATCCTATGCCAGACTTGAAATGATGTTGGCAATCCTGTTCCAGACTTGAAATGATGCTGGCGATCCTGTGCCAGACTTGAAATGATGCTAGTGATCTTGTGCCAAACTTGAAATGATCTTGAGCTCGAACTGTTAGTGATCTTGTGCCAGAATCTGGGCAAATGTTGGCAATCCTATACTAGACTTGAAATGATCTCGTACCCGAATGGTTGGCGATCCTGTGCCAGACTTGAAATGATCTCAAGCCCGAACTGCTGGCGATCCTATGCCAAACTCTAGATGAATGCTAGCGATCCTGTGCCAAACTTAGAATTCATGGGTCTTAGCCCTATCTATATGCAAGTGTGAAATCTCACTCCTCAAGTTCCAAAAAAATAGCATTATAGAATTAACAATTTTGAGTCTGTGCTTGGGTCCCCTGAAAAATCATTTGTAATTTTATTATTAGAATTCACGAACAGATCTAAGATTTCTATTTACATTTAAGCAACACATATAAAAGAAAAGAAGGTGTAAAAGTGCTAGAGCGGTTATTGTTATAACTATTGGGATTGTTGTCTGAAAGATTGCACCACATAGCCCCGTAGACAGCCTTTCTACACAAGGTCCTCGATAACATCTTTGAGTACCCAACACTTTGAAGTTTCATGCCTGATTTCTTCGTGGTAGGCATAAAATTAATCTCTATTGTATCTACACTTGTTACGAGTCTTTAGTGGTAGGGGTCTCTTAAAATCCTCCTTATCCTTTTTAGTTGCAAAAATACATTCCTGGGTGTCTGACAGAATGCTATAGCTATCATATCGGCCTTGGTGCTGAGGGAGTTCGCTTCTAGCCTTCTTTATTGGTTGGTCACTATAGTGATCTTGGTCGTCCTTTCCTCCGCTCCTGGAGTGGTTTGCATTATCCTCATTTCCAAACCTTCTAGGACTAAAGGCTTCTTCCCACCTAATCTCCTTGGCAGCTCACTCATAGAACTCTCCCAAGCTATTAACTAGGTTTGTAAATGTTTTCATATAGCTTCCTATCCTTGCGGAGTCCCATGGAGCTCGTTGTTAAGATACTCTCACCGGATGGTTTCTCCACATTGTTAATCTCACACCTAAACTGAGTGAGGTAGTCTTTTAATGGTTCACCCTCTCACGAGAAGACTGTTACAAGATGGCAAGGTAGCACGAGCTGCCTTTTCAATGCCTTGTATTGGTTGATGAATCTTTCTTGGAATTCATTCCAACTACCAATGCTACGGGCCAAGAGATTCTTAAACCAAGTTCGGGGTATATCCCCAAAAATAGCCAGGAAGACTCAACATTTAACTAGTGGGTTGGTCATTCACGGATCCATCTGGATATTAAATGTGTCTAGATGGTCGTAAGGGTCACTATCCTCATTGTATTGTGAGATCGTAGGGACCTTTAGTTTGTGAGGGAGAGGTTGCTTCTCTATCTTGTTAGTGAATGGAGTCCCCTCCTTGTAGCTGTCTTGGGTTCGAGGGCTTTATTCTAATTGCTTTACCATTCGGAGGAGTTCTTGACCATCTGGTCACGTACTTCGGACTGTCAGTCGAAAGATCATTGGCCTTTATCTTTCTCCTAATCATCGGAATAATAACTTGGGTTATGTCTCTGGTTGGACTTGTCCGACCCTCTTGAGTGACGTGAGCTCTTGGATTATTAATCGCCATGGCTCTTATGGAGCTGTCGAACTTCTGACCTTTCCCACAAGCGAGAAGGATAAGCTATATTAACATGTTGGCCCCTTCTTGATACTGTGATCTGAGCCTATTTTTACACTCTTGGACTTGTGCCTGAGCTAGCACTCTAATCGTTTTGGCCATCTCTTTGATTGTGCTTTTGAGCACTTCTTGATATTGGTGCCAGGTTTGAATTCTATCAGTCTCAAGGGCAATAGGCTGGTGGGAGGTTGATGGCCTCACATTATTGATAGCGTCCATCACAGGGATGATAGATATGCCTGCAGTTGGGGAGGCTGAGCCCCCTGGTGATAACTCTCATTATTCTACATGATCCTCAAGTTGGCCAGTGACAACATTGACACTTATGGTTACTCTTCCTCTTACCATTGTGCCTGCCTAGTGAATCACAAAAATGGAGGGAAAATAGGTCAGAAGTTCTGGGCCCTCCTTTTAGTGCTAAAATGTTGATGATAAAATTTGGTTTTGTGGACCCTGATCTTAGTCAACACCCAAAATGTGAGTTACAAGTGTGTGAACAAATAGGAAAAAGAAATGAAAAAAAATAGGCATCAGGAGCATTTTTATTGTAGTTCGGCTAAAGCCAGTTTGGCCCTTACGTCCATGTTGATTGTATTTGCCTTTAGGCGGTGCTTCTCACTATTCAAATGGGTAAAGTTATAATACACAAGATTTCCCTCAAGCCTCTCTCTTAGTATTTTGACAAAGCTTCTGCCTATCTTCTTCTGGAACTCCCCTTTTACAATGGACTAACCCTCTATTTATAGAAGTAGGGGAGGTTACAATGGTAATTTCCCAATTTGTACATTAGTTACATTATGTAGCTTTTCCTTATAGACAACTTAGACTTTACTTTATAAGATCTATAGGTGGGTGTCTCCCCTCGAGGGCTGGTTTGCCAGTTAGGAAGATGTGCTCTTGACTACTGATTAGACCTAGTCGTACCTTAGGACTAGAGGTCACTCACTTGATCAGGACATGAGTTATGTGATTTGTCATACTGCATACTGATTCTAAGCTCGAGCTTGCAGGGTGAGCATCCTGGACATAGCTTTCCCCTCTTGATGACCCCATATCAGTTTTGCCTGGCGAGGGCAAACTTCTGTCTTTGAGCTTGTCTCTCACCCCTTGCTCACGATCGATGAGCCGATGCCCCCTCTTTGTGAGCTTAACACTTCTGAGTGATCTAAAGCTTTTCTCAATCGGTCTCATCTTATTGGGCCCACATTGGCCCATCTAACCAATATCAGAACCACCCATAACAGAGTGGCAATAAGGCTAAAATCCAATAAAAAGAATAAAGTGAAAAGATCTAACCTTATATTTGTCATCAAATTTATCTATTTAGCTTTGAAAATATGAAAAGTATGTGTTTATGCTTAAGTCTTAGAAAGAGAAAAGGGTAAAAGAAAAGAGAAGGCAAGTATGTGAAGTGAAGAAAGATAATACAAAGAAAGAAAACAAAAAGGGAAGGAGTTTTGAATAAAGGAAGAAGCATTTGTTTAAAAAAAAAAGAAAGAAAGGAAAGGAGTTTGTTGTGTAAAAAATAAAATAAAAATGAAAGAGAGGCAAGAAAGGAGGGGATGACATATGCATAGTGACTATTTATGTGTCGTTCGATCCATCACCCTTTTTTATATTTCATTTTGAATTTAAAAAAAAAAAGAAAAAATATGAAATAGGCAAAGGGAGGAGGGGATAGCACACACACTAATTTTGTTTTTTGTTATCCCATTAACCTTTTGCTTTGTTTTTTTCATCTTATTTTTATGTATTATTTTGACTTAAAAAAAAGGAGGGAAGAGAGGTCTAAATGAGAAATAGGTGAAAATGAATATTTATTGAATAAGGATAGATTGACAAGGAAAGAGTACAAAAGGTATTTTTATTCTCTCTTCTAAATAAGATGTTAAGCTTCTTTTAAACATGTTCATCTTATGATGATTTTATTTTGTTCATAAATAAATCATTTCATTACATTATAAATTATTATTTGTGTACTTGTATATCTATGTATAATATCTCATGCTGGAATAAACTAAAAATAAATTGAACATTTGAACTATTTTAGTGTCCTTAAGGGGATATTTTTAAAGTTAAATCGGAAAAGCCAATGAAACTTTAAAATTCTTATTTTGTTATACACTAAATCATAACGTATGTGTTATTTTTTTTATGAATAATATATTTCAAACTATGTCATGTTATTGTATCTCTACACATATCTTTAGTTCGAATCACATCTCCGTGGGCATCTATAGTCTAAAAAAATAGCAATAAACTTGTCTATGATGGATTGAAGTTGGAAAATCCCATTGCAGTTGCAATAAATGTGGATTCCAATATTGTTGAAGCACTTTCTTGATTTATATTTGGCCATGAAGTTAGACAAATTTGACCTCTTAATCAGTGCAACTTGTTGAAATTTATTCCTTTTTTACCTTATTTTATTTCTCTGACCATTTTATTAGTTACACTGCAGTCATTTTATTTAAAAATATGTCAAACTAAAAATATTGGGCCTATGACATATCAAAGTTAAGTAATATGATTACAAGTGCAATCATGACGTTATTTAATATTATCGAGGCATTTATTTTGTTTAAATCCTATCATGGAGTTAGATGGATTTGACATTCAAATCAATTAAAATTAAACCAAACATACTATTATTTTCATAAGGTCTAAAAAAAGATGATGAAATTCAGAAGATGCAAACATTGTCTCAACATTACAAAGCAATGTTCAAAAATCCTCATTCATAGTTTTTTTTATTTATTTTCAAACATTCCTTTCTTTTATTGCATTAACTTTTTTTAGCATCACTTTGTAACAATTGTTCCAGACATATATGTTGTTCTATACAATAATAGCTTTATGCTACTCATTCTTATAAGGATCATATATCAATGTCATTTTTGATATTACAAAATCTAAGGTGGGGCATAAAAAACAATAATAATACCTTTTTTTAGAACCATTATAATTCTTTTAAAAAAATGCATTTGAACAAACAAGTAATCTTTTTCTATCGGACATTATAGGGTACTTAATTCCTTCTCTATGTGTAACCAACTCCCAAATCCAAACATTACAAATGCAGATCACATGGGGTGTTCCATCACACCTTTAAAAATAATTGATGGCAACTTAATTCTTTTCTTTATTCTCTAATGTCTTAAAAAATCAAGAACTTTTGCTTTTTTTTTGTTCATCACTCTAGCATGGAGGCATCACGACACTGCTAAATCAAACCTGACTGCTACATCAAGTATGCAAATTTAATTACAAATATATAGTATTCTAATCTCTCATACATGTGTTCTTGGGTCTTAGATTCATTCTTACATGTGGCATCAGGGCCTGCATGTGTGGAATTAGAATCCAAAATAATTAATATTATTTAGTTTTGATTCTTGATGAAAATTTTGTATTTATAATTAGCAATTGGTTCTGCTATTTAGAAATATTTTGGGATGATTATTTAATGATTATGATTCCTAAATTATTATAATTCTCTAAAATTGGATAAGGACTTTTGTGCATTATATTTTTATGATTCTAACACATGAATATTGCATAAAAGGCTAAAACATCATTATAGCCCCTCATAGATACAAGTTTTTTCAATATAGTCCTTATTTGATTTTCATTCTCTAATTAGTTTTTGACATATTCAATTTCCTTCAATTAAGTCCTTCTATCAATTTACTTCACATCCTATTAAATAAAATGATGATTTAGAAGTTTAAAATCTTATGTGATGTCACCCAATGTTTATGTGGACACTAAATATAACTCATATAAGAAGATCAAGTGTCTATATGGATTAAAATAACATGTATTAAGTGATAGAAATAGAAGAAATTAAAGTGATTATCTTATCTTCCTACTCTTGAATTAAAGTTACAAAGTAGGTTTATAGTATGAAGGGTGCTATGTAAGCAATAAAAGTGACCAAATCAAGATTTAGACTTCATCTTATCAATTTCATTAGCAAAGTTAGAGAGAAATGAACAAAGGGACCAAATTGAGTCAAATTAAATATGTAAAAGACCAAATCGAGAATGAAAATTGAATAAGGACCAAATTAAAAAAAAAATTACATCTATAGACACTAAAATTGTATTTTAGTCTTGCATAAAATTATCATTTATTTTGTTACAATTTTGGACTAGAATTTTTTTCTAGTATGTGTTTTAGGGTTCTTGAATTTAGATTGTTAATTATCGTGATTAAATGGTTTTAGAGCACAAAATTTACAGAAGTTGATTGGCTTAATTTACTTATTATTTATTTAAAATAAATTGGTGAAATTAAAGTGAGATGAATGACAAATTTTTACATTTATTTTCCAGTTTTATCACTTGTCCCAAACTACATCAGCCTTGGATTTTACCATTATTTTTGTCGTCGTTGTCATTGGTTGGTTGCCATCGCCATTCATCGGTGTTTATGACACAAAAATCTCCTAAAGCTATTCCAAATTGGGTTGAAGAAGCTTTAGTTGAAGCTCCAATGGAAGAAAAGATGTTTGATCTCTTAAGGAAGGAGACAAAGTATTGTTTTGCTGTAATATTTGTTATTTGATTTGTCATGTGTAAAAGTAAACAAGCTTGGCTTGCTTAATACTCCAGGAAGCCTTTAGCTTGTAAGTCATGGTTTAAATCTTGCAGTTTGCATTTTTTTCTTTTAATATTTTGTTGCTTTGAGAACTTTTTTCTTTTAAATGACGAGTTATGAAGTAACCAAGCTTGGCTAGCTCAATAGGTGGAACCTAATGCTCTTAAACTAGTGGACGTGGGTTTTAGCCTAATTGGTGGAACCCAATAATCTTAACCTAATGGACATAGGTTTGAGCCTGTTCAAAACCTTTTAGTTCAACATTGTTTAAGAACCAAATAAGATACATCAAGGCCTAGTATCTCAACAAGAATGGTTAAATTGCATACATATATTTAGGTATGCAAATTTAAATTTTTACACAATTTAATTCAATTTCCCTAGTTTAAGAAAATTCTTCATTAATAAAGTGTTTGGCTGCTAAAGTGGCTCCCTAATAGATATTAATGGAAAATTTTCTTTATTTAAAGGTTGCGGGATTGTACTTGGATTATTTTATATAATTTTCTACCCAAAGG
>JANHAO010010571.1:0-17612 GCA_026873985.1 Saraca asoca
TTATCATTAACAATTCCAAAATACAGTATTAAATTTCCTTACAAATTAAGAAACTATAAGTTTATGTAAACCTCTTTATCATTGTTGGAAAAAATTACAGCGAACAGGTCCTCCTCCAAGTTCAGGATATTTTTTTAAATTTTTTATTTTTTAGTTTTGGAGTGGAATGGATAAAAGGCACCTGCCCATAAACCCTGTGGATGAGTAAACCCGGCCTTTCATTTACCGCCAATTCCGGCCGTCTCCGCTTCTGCGGTCACTGATGGTTTCAGCTATGCCATCCATTTACCTCTTCAACTCTCCCACTGCCATCTCCTTTACTCTTTCTAAAACCATAAATTTCAGTTCCTCCATCGCAGGTGGCAGCCTTCACCCTTCCTCATTTCCAATTGTTCGCCGACTTTTACACTCAAACCACTCACTTACTCCCAATAAATCTATTTTAATTCCTTGCCGGAGTTTTTCTTACTCCACGTCTCGGATTTGCTCCTGTGGTTTCTCCGGTAGTGTCGAGTCTGAGGAGGAAGAAGAATTTGAGGAGTTTGACGGCGACGAAGAAGATTATTCTGACGGCGAGGATTATGAAGTCGACGCCGATGCACTTGAGAAAGAAGCTAAAGACGCCGTCCGAGAATACTCAAGCTCTCTGTCCCGCCTTTTGACAATTGGTGTGTGTGTTTGCTATAGTCTTTGAATTTTAACTTTTTATATGTTGGTACTGTTTTGGACTTGAGATACACTTTCATTTTTCCATTTTCAATTGTTTTTTTTTTTTTTTTCGATTTCAGAAGATGAGAAAGTTGATCACAAGGAAATGGCACAAACGCGAAAGAGGCACAAGAGCACAATAAGCAATGTCGGTAGGCGTATATCCGTGACTCCATCTTAAGCTTACTAACGCTTCAGATGTTTAACATGAGCAATTTTGTTAAAGATGGAAAGTGATCAGATCCTTAAACTTTTCTTAAATTATAAATTGAGAGAGATATAATATCCTGAATCCTATGTAATGTGTGTGTTAATGTTCATTTGCGAATGTATGTATTTATTGCTCTGTAGTCTGTACAAAGTGAAAGGACTCAAGCTACTCAAAATTTGCATGAAACAATTAAATTGACTGATATTTATTTAAATATTCACAAGTTAGGAACTCTATCTTTTGAATATATTGAAATTAAAATATGGCCATTTACTCGAGCTTGTCTTGGATTGACTGGCAGATCCCTGATAATCTCCTCCCAAGGGTTGCAATAGTTGGAAGGCCAAATGTTGGCAAGTCAGCATTATTTAACCGCCTTGTTGGGGTATTGTATATTTCTTAGCACTTCAGCTTATATGAATTTTTAGATTTACTTTTATTGAAATTTGTCCGTTTTTTTTTTTCTTTACATTAATTTTAGGGAAACAAGGCAATTGTTGTGGATGAACCTGGGGTTACCAGGGATCGCTTATATGGTAGATCGTTTTGGGGAGACTATGAGTTCATGGTAGTGGACACAGGTGGCGTTCTCACTGTTTCGAAATCACAAGCTGCTGTTATGGAAGAGCTTGCCATTACTACTACCGTTGGTATGGATGGTATTCCACTTGCCTCCAGAGAGGCAGCTGTTGCCAGGATGCCCTCAATGATTGAGAGACAAGCCACTGCAGCTGTGGAAGAATCATCTGTAATTATTTTCCTGGTTGATGGCCAGGTATTGTGTGTGATTGCATAAAAGATCTCTTGTTTTCTTTCTTTTCCACTTATGAATTTTTTATTTTTTTGTTTATATATTAACCAACAATATAATGAAAAAGATAACAAGATGAGTAAGAGAGTGGTATATGTTTGTACTAGTCTTCTGTTGATTTTCAAATCTAAATAAATCTTGCATGTCACTATCTGGTTAGACTTGGCATAGTTGTAATGCAAATTATCCCCCCCCCCCCCCCCCAAAAAAAAAAAAAAAACCCATGCAAGGAGACACACAGTTGTAAAGGAGTAGCAATGGGATATTGATTTTAATTGTTTTGACACTTTGTCTATGATCAATTGATACATAATCCTGAAGTAAATACTTCCACCATTTTACAATCTATCCGTGGTGATTATTTTTGTTGATACACAAAGATTATGCTTTACCAAGCAATAAGCACTCTTTTCATGACCTGAAGACTGCAATGCTAATTATGGTGAACAGGCAGGTTCAACAGCAGCTGATGTGGAGATTGCGGATTGGTTACGTAAAAACTACTCGAATAAGCACATCATTCTAGCAGTTAACAAGTGTGAATCTCCACGGAGGGGAGTACTGCAGGCATTAGAATTTTGGTCCCTTGGGTAAGCTCTCTGTTATATTGCTTATTTATCAGCCTTCATTTCCTCTATAACTTTCCACTGTTTTGGGCCTTTTGAGTTGGGTAGGAGCATTATTGATACATATGTTGTTTCTTTTGTGTTCATGAAATTTGATAATTTCTAAGTGATACATTTAATAATTAACAAGCCAGATGTTGTCATTAATGAATTAGGTTTGAACCAATTCCTGTATCAGCCATATCTGGAACAGGAACTGGAGAGCTTCTTGACTGTGTTTGTTCAGGGCTGGAGAAAATTGAGGTTTGTGGTACTTAAAAGTTATACTCTTTTTGGGATTCATTTGAAAGTCATTTATAATTTTAGCAAATTATCTTCTTGAAAACTATTTTATCAGAGATCAATTTCTGTTGTAAGTCTTGTTTTCATACACTTGATCTTTAAATTTGATAATTTAGTAATGCTAACCAATAGGAGTCAAAGAATCTTGATGAAGAAGAAGATTATGTTCCTGCAATTTCAATTGTTGGTAGACCAAATGTTGGCAAAAGTAGCATTTTGAATGCTTTAGTTGGCGAGGATAGGACAATAGTGAGCCCTATCAGTGGCACAACCCGTGATGCTATAGATACTGAGTTTACTGGAGAAGATGGCCAGGTTTGCCTCTTTCTTTAGTTATTATCCAATCTGTGATAATTTAGATGTTCTTGTTGTTCATCTTATTACACTTTTGAATGAAATAAGGGTAGAAATCTGCATGTTCACTGATTGCATACAAAACTTGATTTATTTTGTTTGATATTTTCCTGAAAGATACCACATTACAGTGGTTATGTTCTCCCCGTATGTCTTTACTGGAGACTGACTTGAATGAAAGTATAAAATCTTTCAGGATTCCAAGTTTTAAACAATAATTATTCATTTTTTCTCCAGAAGTTTCGGGTTATTGATACTGCTGGAATCAGGAAAAGGACGGCTGTAGCCTCAGCAGGTAGTATGACTGAGGCTTTGTCAGTGAATCGAGCATTTCGTGCTATCCGGCGTTCTGATGTTGTTGCTCTTGTTATTGAAGCCATGGCTTGTATCACAGAACAGGTACTTTTGAGGTGTCTTTTGTGTTCTCTGATTCTTCAATTTATTCATGTGCAAAAGAAAAGATTCGATTTGTTTACTTGTTGGAATGTTTAAGGTAAAAAGGAACACATTTGTCCATTCCATATATTACCTAGAATTCTGCAAGCATTGTTTTAAAATCTGGCTGGTGAGAGAACCAAACAAGATAATGAGTTCTGGCTTATCAGATAAATGGCTGGAAAGGACATGGTTGAGAGGATGAGATTAATATTATGTGGGAATAAATTAAATTTTAAATATATGATATTTAACACAATTTAAGTACTAAATTAACAAATGGAATTGCTTTTTTGCAATTATATTTGTGATCACAAATCTTCCATGCTAGCAACAAATTTAACCTTTAAGCTAGGGTTCTGGCAGAAAATTGAGAGATTTAAAACTTGGCTTGCAAGGCTTCATCATCCAAATATATAACCTGACCTCCCATAGGGACCAAGCGGGAAGTACTACCACACTATTACTGCAGTATCACCAAATTTTGGCACTGAAGAGTCAGAACCTTAATGCCATTGATGCAATCTTTGATGATCCAGCAGTGGGATTTGGTGCTGCAGCCATATAAAAATTATTCTTATAAAAGCATGAAGTTCATAAATCTCAATTTGATACTCTTTAGTAAATTGTGTTATAATTAAGTTAAACATATCTCTGATATTTGAGTTTGATGGTTTCAGAATTTAATGTTGGTTTTTGTTTTAATTATGCTTAAATATATGTTAACATGATTACAAAATTTGATGCATGTTGCCATTTTGTTGAAATTATGCCTAGCGACGCCGGGTTGTTAACTTGAGCAGTGCATGGTGACAAAATTGTGCCTTGCAACATGCCTTCCCTCATCCATAGATGCTTTTATCTTTTACTTACAATTTTCATGAAGAACTCTTTCATAGGATTGCTTATTGATGATAACTAGGGTTCCTTAATATTATTGTTTTCTTGCTTTTGTATTCTTAATTAATTTTTTTGGAGGATGCAGAACTGATTTTAAATTCTTCTGTTCACAACCATGGAAGGTGTCATGCACAGAGGCATTTTAACTGAATGAGATGTCATTCCTTTTATATACTCCTGTAACCTTCTTTGATTATGTTTTCTTCTTTGCATATATGTTCAAGGACTACAAGATAGCTGAAAGGATAGAAAGTGAAGGGAAAGGTTGTGTGATAGTTGTAAACAAGTGGGATACAATACCAAATAAAAACCAGCAGACTACAACGTACTATGAGCAAGATGTCAGGGAGAAGCTTCGTATACTTGACTGGGCTCCAATTGTATATTCTACTGCCATAGCTGGTCAGAGCGTTGACAAGTATGTTCTAACTTAATAAGTGGGCACAGTTTAGCTGCGTAGTACACTAACTTCATGCTCTCTCTAAAATCACCACATAGCTTTTAAAATGAGTTCCAGGACCCATATCTAGAAATAAATATCAACTTGAATCTCACATGGTAAATGAGGCCGATTAAAGTTCATTTATATTGTTGAAATCAGTGGTTAGCAGTCAGTTGCCATGGTGGATATTATCTGGCAGTTACGTATCACATGTCTTTGCATGTTTTGTATATTAATCCTTAAATTTGAGTGAATAGCTGATTTTCTTTTGATATTTTGGATGAAGGATTATTGTTGCTGCAAGTGCAGTTGAGAAGGAGAGATCAAGAAGACTTAGTACTGCCACATTGAATCAAGTAGTGCAGGAAGCAGTAGCTTTTAAACCACCTCCCAGAACACGAGGTGGAAGAAGAGGGCGTGTTTATTATTGCACGCAGGTACTATTAAGGGATGATCATAATTAAAATTGCTGGCATGTCTTCGGCAGATGAGGATTCATAGATGCATTCTTATCTTTGGTGGTTTTTGTTTGTTGTTAAAGAACTCGCTTGTTGCTGCTCTTATGATCGTAAAAGGTATAATATAATGAATTTCACTGGGGAAAATCATATTAGTGAGAAAATGAAAGAAAAGATTACTGACAGACATATTCAAGGACTTCCTTGGTTTACAATTGCACTTTACAAGCATTTTTGATGGAAAACTCTTATTGTATCTTGTATTTCATTGTCTACTTAGTATAATCTATATTTTACTTGATGTCCTCTTACAGGCTGCGACAAGGCCACCTACTTTTGTTTTCTTTGTCAATGATGGAAAACTTTTTACTGAGACCTACCGCCGCTATATGGAGAAGCAACTCCGATTAGATGCAGGGTTTCCTGGTACACCCATTCGGCTTCTGTGGCGCAGCAGAAGGAAAATGGGAAAAGCTGAAGGTCAGTATTTGTTTGATGTGTTTCGCATATCAGTACTGTCAAGAGACATTTTATCTTACTCTTGGAGTTTTTCTAAGAGGAGAGAGATACACACAAGCACAAGGAGCTCCACTTTTGTAGAACCTCCGTGTCATTTGCTTTTAAATCTTATATCACTCTTTCATTCTGCAGTAAGGAGTAAACAAAAGCTCTTACTCCTTTGGAAGTAAGTTAAGATGTCTTGTAGTGTTAATGTGCCCTCTACTCTAAGAAGTGAGAAATTCTTAGATACACATATATGACATGAACCTAATCATTGATTAACACATAATTCGATTAACTAACAAGAGCAAATTACAATTACATGTATCGGTTAGTTAATTCACTTCATCTACTAACACGACATATTTAAGAATTTCTCCCCTTGCTTTTCTTTTTCTTAATTATTTTTGCCCTTTTTTCTCTGGACTTGACTCTTGGTGTGAAGTTAAGGAGTAGAAGTTTGGAATTCTATTTACTTTATATTTTTTATTAAACTCCAAAGAATCCCTTTCTTTCAACTACCAGTCATCATACCGAAAATCCATTGAACTTCCCATCGTGTTATTGCGCTGTCTGACCGAAGGGTACCTTATGTTGGGACCCCGTATAAGTTGGTAGCATTAATGAGATATTTACTGCCTAGAGCGGTCTATTTGCCAATTCACTAAAGTCAAAGGGGTCCTATTTATAGGTTTAATGTGATCACTACGATACCACGAGGTTGATCGCTACAGTCCACGCAGGTCTCTTTCTAGTGACTGTAGTTGTAGTTGTTATTATTCCAAAATGTAGATATGAATTGCCATAATTGATTTGCTGGCAGGGAAAACAGCAACGAGAACACAATTGAATCGTCCATGATCGAAAATTGGCACCAACAGAACTGTAGGCTCAGATCCTTTATCATGGCAGGACTGGGTCCGGTTACATTAATAGAGAAATACAGGCGTATCTTTCAGGGATTGCTGGAAGAAGGCTTAATGAAACTCACGAGAATTTAATAGTTGAAACTACTCTCCCAACGCTAGTGATTTGATGCTTCTGTAATTTCCAAGCATTCACTTTGAGGTTATGCAGTTCCAGCATATTCAATGCGGATAAGTAAACTGTAAATTTATATATAGAACATTCTGTTGCTAAATAAAGTATATTGTTATTCTCTGATTCAGCCTCCATGTGACCTGAATTTTAGTGTGCAGTGATGCTTAAATTTTAGCTAAGCTATTGCAAGATGAATTCGTTCATCTCTTTCTTTATGTATATCATGTTATATAAATCATTTGATATATGTCGACTAGAAGGTTGTGCTCGTGACTCGTGTAAACAAGGAAAGCGAAACTTGGTTTAAGAAATGAATGCATAGTAGAATTTGAAATGGGTAGATAAGTAACATTTTCCTAATACTTAGTAATTAGCACATTAAATGTTTTGATAACGGCATTTGTGATTAATAAAATTGGAACACATGCAATGCAACCTCATCTTCATTTGTCTCTGTCAAAGCTAAATTATTAAGGCTGAATCACTGTAGCCATTTACGATCCAACTCTCTAGCCTTTAATATGGCGCCCCAAGCGAAGTCGAGATTTGAGGTCTTTTCGTCTTTACCTTTCTGAGAAAAAAAAGTACAAACTCTGCCAGCACTAGCAGGTTTAGGATGGGGTCGTAAACCTGGAATTTTCCCTTTCCTGGGGGAATTCATAATTAATCTAAAATATGCTTTTCAACCAAACAAGGGTTCGGTTTCAGAAAAATAAAAAATAAAAAAGGGACTGTCCCTGGATGCAGATGAGTAGCTGCTGGACACGATAAGTCAGGCCGTTAATTAAGTTCATCCACGGAGGACCAAGAGTTGTGGCTCACCGAAACACTCATCCATGCCAAAACATCTTTTCTGGTACTGCTCTCACATTTTATCTTCATTTTCTTTGTGCTAACTTTTTTCATAGTTGTTTACCAACACTTTTATACAAGGTATGTATATTATTCAACAAGTACTAAAAAATTTGGTATGTTGTAACTTTTATGAAAAATTTTTCACTTTTTTATAATGTTTTTTGTATATAATAATTTTTACATAAAAAGATTAAAAATTTATAATAAAATTTGTGATACAACTTTTACTGGTAAAATTATAATTTTTTGTGCAAAATTAATATAACTAATGCAGTTGAAATCAAATGCCTTATAAATACATTCAAGAGTTTCGTAGGGCCTGGGAAGAAAAAAGATGACTTCCTTGCACCTGCGAAATGATTTAATTACAATCAATACATTTAAAATTTGTATAAATTAAGTATTTATTAATTATTTAAGGGTGTTGGGTATAAAATTTTTAAAATTTATGAGCATTTATTCAATTCATTATTAAAATTTTGTAATGAATTAAATAAAAACATAAATTTTAATAAATTTATGTATAATATGGTCTAAAATCATAATAAATATTATTCAAAGGTATTATATGGTGGTGGACGTGGGATTTTAAATTAATGGGGGTTAACGATTCAGAGTTATAGCTACTTACTGCAGAAGAGCTCGCGTCGTCGTAAACGTCATTGGAACGAGATCGAAGAAACTAAAGAAGATTGGCGGCGGCGCGGCATGACGGCAATACTTAATGAAACGAGCGAAGCTAAAAATTTGCTTCCGGTTCGATAGAATGAATGAGCGAGGTCTGCTTCCAGTCCGAGCTTCGTGCGGCTTGCGTGCGCTGGTGGTGGGCGTGGCCGCGTGCAGTGGGCAGTGTCGTAGTGGAGTGCTGTCCAGAATCTTCAAATTGAAAATATAAAATGAGGAAGACTGAAAGTGAAAAAATGCTGATCAGCTTGCGGGGGGGATTTAATTTATAAAAAAATAGGAAAATTTTAATTTATCCCAAATTTGGACATATTTACACAAAAGTCCATTAATCTTACAGAGTTTTCAAATTAGCAATTCTATCAATTTTTTTAAAAAAAAAATTGAATGGGGGCTCCCAACATAAGTCCGCCCTTGATGATATATAATTTGATATTTAATATTATAATTTATTTGATAAATATTATTAAGATATATTAATTTATGATTAAAATTAATAATTAATTGAAGTTTTTATAATTTTACTCAACTTTTAGAGACTAATTTGTAATTTATTTAAAATCAAATGATATCATTTATAAATTTTTAAAGTCTAAATATCTAATTTATTTCTCAATGAAATTTTAAAGAATAATTTATAATTTATTTAAAATAAAAAAATATAATTTATAAATTTTTAAAATTTAAAAAATTAATTTATTTTTTTTATAAAATTTGAAAAATGTTGAACATATCTTCCAACTATAATAATCTCGGTGTAATAATGACACACTGGACAAGATTCCTGATTTGAACTTTCCATAAATTGAAAGGGACACACTGCGGTACACCAGCCAGAAAAGTGGTGTAAATATCCATTACTAATCCAACGGTCCAGACTTGCCACTGAAATCTGACTGGTGCAGTGCAACCTGGTGGGCTGTAGATGAAATCTGACTGTTGCTATTTATATTTTTACCCCCAAACTTTCCTCATTTTCTTGGGCCAGATCCAGCCCATAATCAAATCCACCCAGCCATCAAACTTGTGTCTCATGCTGACTAAACCTTCTTCTCTCTCTCTCTCTCTCTCTCATTTCCGAATGCCAGAAAACACACAAATGCAGGAATGATTATCCCCCCTCCAACAGCAGTCTTATGACTCAAACCCACATGTGAATATTCAATGTTTTTCTTCTGTAAGTAGAACCAAATCGCACTGTATATTTCTATGATACAACTTATGGTTGGTTTTTCCAGGATCTTGTAAAATAAAGGCTTCCCCATCTTGAAGAATGCCCTTTATTTACTCTGCTTTAGAGCTGCCCTTAAACTATAACTTTACAATAATGGTGACTTCGTTGACAATCAAATACAATTTCAGAGACATCTCGCTCAAAAAACAAAGTGATTGCTGTTCCAAAAAGGGTCACCTGAAACTCAAGTGCGTGTTTGCCGTTTTCTCTTAGCTGGAAACTAATACGTTTTCAATCTTTACAAAAGTTAAGGGCGTTTATTTGTAAGTTTTGAAAGTTCACGGAGGTTATATGTCGCAATACTTTAATTTTAAGGCGCTAAAGTGTACTGTGCTCTACTTTAAATAATGGTTATATTTAACTAAGGTTAAATTATTCTTTTATTATCTATAATTTCATTTAATTTTGAATTAAATTTTTATAATTTAAAAATTTTGAATTAAATTATTATATATTTTTTAATTTCTACTTAAATATTTCTTATAATTTATCTTATTTGATTTTATTAGTAATTGATATATTAAGATAATATTTTTTTAATATGATTTAATAATTATTGATATAAATTTTTTATATAAATTTTATTTATATTTAAATGATAAATAAATTAGATCAAATTTAAATATTTTATGAAATTCTTTCTTTTTTTTAGAAGAAAATAATAAATTTTTTTATCTCTCATTCTATATTCTGTTAATATATCATTATTTATAAGAGTCAATTGTTAATAAAATTTAATAAGAAAATTATAATAAATATCTAATTATAAATTAAAAATAAATAAAAGCCTCTAATTTAAAAATTTTAAATTATAAAAATTTAATTAAAAATTAAATAAAATTATAAAAAAATAATTTAAGCTTTAATTAAATTAACAATTTATATAAACATATAAGTAATTAGAGTAAATTGAAGTTCTGAAACTGTTACGTGTGCTTTGACATAATGTCCTCCGATTGAATCACTGTTGTATTTGCAACCTTCTCTTGCGATCTCCCACGATAAATATAATTATTTAATAATTTAATTTTAAAAGAAACATAGATCACACGTAAATGTACGAATATGAACTTATTTTTTTTAATTAAAATTCGAGAAGGATAATTATTTAATGAGTAATGACATCTAATCATGGCTGTCCTTTTGATATATTATGTGACCTACTGTTTATAATTAGAGGTAGTACGAATTTTTGTATGTTTTTTTTATTGTTTTTAGATAAATAATTTATTATATTTTGTTATAAGAATATTTTTATAATTGATTATTTTTTTTTTCATTTCATTCAATTCTTATAATGTTTTATAATATTAAACATAAAAATAAAATAAAATATTTATTATATATAATTATAAAATTATTATTTTATTATATTTCTTTCATTTTTTTTTTCATTTCCATTCACATTCGAATTTCAATCACATTACATTTCATCCATCTAAACGGATATTAATTGAAAGTAGAATTCAGATCAGGTAAGGAGGCGACGTGGGTGCTTCATATATCACATAACTTAGATGTCTTTCACGTCATTGTATGTGGATGGGCCTCTTAAATAGGGTCAGGTGCATCAAGACTCTCCAAATGGCTTGAGATATGAATATATATCCTTTTCTTTTATTTAAAATATATTTTATGTACAATAAAATTCACAAAAATTTAGTTTATATCTTTATAAGGTAACATAAAAATTATAAAAAAAAAAAGAGAAAATTTGGTGATGCGCATCGTTGTCTTCTTGTATTGCAACATGGGCAGGAGAAAAATTTGTTTCCGTTCGCAGTTTAATTATAATTATAGTCTTTTAATATAAAAACTGTTCATATTTAATCATTTTTAAAATATAATATGTTATTTTAATTTTTTAATATATAAATTAAAATAAATTAGATTCAAAATTTTAACTTCCATTAAATTGAAGACAAATACTATTAATTAACATACAAAACTATGATGAAATTACAAACTAGTGATTATTGAAAAAAATTAGTAGAATTTATCTTATTATGTTAAAAAATTACAACTTAAATGATCCACCTATGTTATAAAAATATTTTCAATTTATTTATTAATATCATTTAATTTACTAATTTTTTTAATTATTATCAACATTTATATATGTTGTTAAAATTTTATGTGTTAATTGTGATTTTCAACTTTTAATATAAGAAAATTTATTTATGTGGATCCAAATTAAAATAATTTATATATTAAAAATGTCAAAATAGAATATTAAATCTAAGGAACTAAAAGCAAATAACTTATTTATTCATTGGAGACTAAAATTATAATTAAGTTGACATTTAACGCATAAATATATTAGAAAAAAAAATGTAATTAAATAGTAAAAGATAATACATTAATATATAATAAAAAAAAGTTGATGTATCACTTGTCTATCTAAATTGAATTAGTATATATAATTTAGATGCACTGAGCATAACAAGATCTTTCTACCGACACATGCACGACGGAGAAAGGACAGACCAGCAATTTCCAGCTCTTGAAAGATTGTTAGTTGAGCATGTTTAAATACCCGTTGTTGCATTGGAGTGAAGGTGCATATCTGATATCGACAGTAAGAGCTTGGCTGAAATGGAGCAAGACCTGGAGAATATGAGAAAGTATTATCAGAGTGGCAAAACAAAGCTAGTTTCTTGGAGAGAATCGCAGCTTAAAGGGCTGCGAACTTTCCTTAAGGAGAAAGAGGAACAAATATTGATGGCCCTTAAGCTAGATTTAGGGAAGCATTATGTTGAGGCTTACAGAGATGAGGTGTGTTTCACTGCACTTGTGTTAGCTTTTTCTGTAATTGTGACTTTTACAACCATAAGAGTAGATATTTGGTACTTATAAGGTTCATATATGATTTATTCTTGTAAATATGCACTTGCAGGTAGGAAGCGTAACAAAGTCCTTGAATTTGGCTCTGAAAGATTTGAGAAAATGGATGGCAGGCAAAGAGGTGAGATTATGCTAGCTAGCTAGCTATCTTTCTATGCAAAAATTGGTAAAAACAAATGGAAAAAAAAAAAAGAAGTGTAGGATACGTTTTATTATCATCTTATGAGTTGAAAATTAAAATTCCTTTCAGGAGAACGAGAACTTTTTTACATGTAGAAAAGTTTTCCATGAAAAGGAATCCAGAAAATTTTCACAGGGTATTGGTGTACATGAGCTTGCTGCATGCATGAGGAATTTCATACTAGATAGACTGACAACTTTTTCCTTCTCCTTTTTTTTTTCTTTTTTCTTTTTTGTGTGATTTGTTGGGTTGATAGGCTAAATTGCCACGAATAGCACTGCTCTCTAGTGCAGAAATAGTTCCAGAGCCTCTGGGTGTGGTTCTCATCATTTCATCTTGGAATTTTCCCTTTGGTCAGTTTCCTATGAGCTTTATAATCCAAGACATGATCAAGTTCAAAACATCAGAAAGGTTTTTTATTTTCTTAAAAAAATGCAGGACTGTCCTTAGAACCACTAATAGGAGCAATAGCTGCTGGGAACACTGTGGTTCTGAAGCCTTCAGAGTTGTCTCCAAAATGTTCTTCTTTACTGGCCTTTGGCCTCTCCACTTATTTGGACAACGAAGGCATCAAGGTTATTGAAGGTGGGGCAGAAGTGGGCGACCAACTCCTGCAGCAAAGATGGGACAAAATATTCTTCACTGGTTCATATTTTCGTCTCTTTCTCTCCTCCTTCTAGATCATCATCTTCTTCATTATTTTTTTCAATCAGTTATGCTGCTTACACTAATTTTAATTTATTCAATTTTAATCACCATATATTTAACAAAATATATAATTTAACTTGTCTTCACTTGTTCATATTCTATTAATTTGAAATATAGAAAATGACTCAAGCATGCTCTTAATTTGAAATATAAAAAATTTCTTAGAATAGTTAAATTTATTTTTTCTCTTCAAAAATTTATGTCTACTTTTGTCTCTGTAAATAATATCTCATCAAATCTTTTTGTCAGTATGTTATTGTCATATAGCCATTGCTAAGATTTTGTAAATGTGAAAAATGAATACTAGGAAGTGCACGGGTTGGACGGATTGTTATGACTGCAGCTGTGAAGCATCTGACCCCAGTGACTTTGGAGTTAGGTGGAAAATGCCCCGCATTGCTTGACTCTCTTTCATCTTCTTTTGACAGAGAGGTGCCTTCATTTATTACTTAAATCTTTACTTTAATGCCAAACAATTTGTTAACTGGTTCCTCATCTTTTTCTTAATACTACTAATAGGTGGCTGTAAAACGGATTATTGTGGGGAAATTTGGAACCTGTGCTGGCCAAGCTTGTATAGCAATTGATTATATGCTTTTGGAGAAGAATTTCACTTCTATAATGGTACTACTAACACAAACCTGGAACAGAATTTCAAGCTTTCATGAAATTACAGTGCTCTGTGTTTCTTAATTTGATCTTGACTTATTGTTCTTCCTCTTGGCTTCTTTAGATGGACTTGATGAAGATCTGGATCAAGAAAATGTTTGGAGAAAATCCAAGAGAGAAGAATACTACTGCAAGGATAGTTAATAAACAACATTTCTTGAGGCTGAAGAATCTTCTTTCTGATCCAAGGGTGAAAAAATCTGTGGTCTATGGTGGCTCAATGGACGAAGATAACTTGTACTTCTTTTGTTCATAACTCTCCTTACATCTACATTATTACATATAATGTGAATTTAGCTTATCAGTTCAACTTCGATTATATCTTGTGTTCAGTTATAAAAGGAATTGTGAATGGGTGGAAAAGAAATTTGAGATTTTTATTGCTTTTAAGACCAAATCTTCAAGGCCAGTAAATTTGAAGTGCTAGAAAACTCCATGCAGATTTATTGAGCCAACAATATTGGTGGATCCACCACTTGACTCTGAAATTTTGAATGAGGAAATCTTTGGCCCTTTGCTTCCTGTCATCACTGTAAGACTAAGGCACTTCTACAACCATTTAAGTGATTTCCTGAATTAGTATGATTATTATAGTAGTGATCCAAGAAAAGGCCAAGTGGTTAATTGGCCATATCATATGCTTCTCTCAAATAGGCTAATATTTAATTTTGTTGGTTGTTGCAGGTGGAGAAGATTGAAGATAGTATTCAATTCATAAACTCAAGGCCTAAACCTCTTGCCATTTATGCCTTCACCAAAAACAAGACTCTGCAGAATAGAATAATATCTGAAACATCATCTGGAAGTGTCTCTTTCAATGATGCAGTCATACAAGTATTAATCTGCTTCTCATCTCTTAATATATACTTCACAACCATTTCTAAAGTTGCAATGAAAATGAAAATGAAAGCAACTAGATGGACCAAATTAAAATTATTAGACCAAAATTTTCATTTCAGCCCCTTTCATTTCAATGCTCTTAATTCTACATTAATTTTCTCATAGTACTTACAGTATGTATATAGCTTTCAGAAAATCATGAAATTCCCAACAATAGCTTAGCATTGCTAATTTTCATATCACCACCTTTGTTGCTTTCATTTGCATCCCTGCTTATTAAGCACATATTGACAATTCATGTTTCGTAAGGCAAATGTTCTTCCCTAACAAAACGATATAATAAAGGGAAATGCTTAGTATATGGGTATTTGAAAGCTGAAAACTAGTTCCAGATGCATTGCATGTGTCTGATAAAATGCTTGAATGGGAATTGTATAATAATCAACCGCACATGAGTGATTTGTTACGTTTCAGAACCACTTTCTGTTCATCTGATCGTTACCAACAGCACAACCTCATTGTATATAAGAGTATTCATGTTCAAAATTTTCTTCTCTAAAGTTATAGCCTCTTGCAATAAAAAAAAGAAAATAACCAATTTTCATTATATGTAGTATTTAGCGGATACACTGCCATTTGGAGGAGTTGGTGAGTGCGGATTTGGAAGGTATCATGGGAAGTTCTCATTTGATGCATTCAGTCATGAGAAGGCTATTACTAGAAGAAGTTTCCTCACTGATTTTTGGTTTAGGTTTCCTCCATGGACTCTTACTAAGTTTCAACTGCTTGAAGTTTCTTACAATATCGACTATCTTGGAATACTACTTGTCATCCTCGGCTTAAAGCGATCACCAAAACGCAGTGCAATTTGGGCTAATGCTAGCTCATGAGTGCCATAGGTTTCTTTCACCTTCACATCATTACTAGTTTGATTGATGTTTAAATAATAATGTATTTCTAGTTTTATTTCTCTTTTAACATTGTTGTTTGACATTCTTCATATTGGATAAATGCAGTGAAATGGCATTTGAGTGTTTGGATTATGGTATACTTTAATTTTGTTCTTTACGTAAACCTAAAAACATGACTCCTCTAAAACATATAGTGTTATGTAAGTCCTTTTGTGCATGAAATCAGCTGTTTGAGAAAAATGAATTATATTGATTTTTCTGAAGCATGATAAAATTATAGAGCTTGTCTTTACGTTATAAAATAACGGAAGATTAATGCCATGTTTTCATTTTTAACTAAATACAAAGAAGCTTGGAGACTAACTAGCTTAGTTGCTTCTGAACTAGAAGGGTTAAGAAAAGCTGGTTTTTGGTAGGAAAAGTGACAAGTTTATATTTTCAGCAGGCTAAGTATTCCGGTTGCCTTCAGTATCATGAAAATATTGGCAATCCGCAAAATTATAGCAAAACATGATATGTTTTTAAGTCCTGCTTATAAGCCATCATAGATTTTTCATGAATTGTGGTTCCATGTTTTAGATTTGTAAATATGATGCTCGGCTCCCATCTCTGTAAATAAGATTCCTGCACCTTCAAGCACCATTTATAATGAAATTGCAGCATGTGCTGTTAGGAACATTTGTTGTGCTATTATGGGCATGTATGATTATGAGAAAAACAACTTCATCCTAAAAGGTCCTTGATTTTAATGAGTTTGCTGTTCAACTTATTTTACCATGAAGACTAAACTTGAGTGGTGGTACTTACAGGTTATATTGCATAATTTTAATAATGAGAATCAACTGATAAGATAAGACTATAAAAAGAAGCCTTGATCTTGAATTTAGCAAACAAGTCAACATTTCCAGTTTCAGTTCCCTCTAGTGCAATGATTAGAAAAGAGAACAAGCATAGAAAGAACACAAATCATAAAAATGTATAAAAAAAGGGTAGAAATGAGCAAGCCTGAAACACAGGTGACATAATTGTGAAAACAGCTGTTACATCTTAGTATCTTACAATCATCAAACATATACAATGGCCAAAAGAGGGGAGAAGAAGCAAAGGAGAAGAGAACATGTTATTTTAACCAACAGGCTTTAGTGCAAAGGACAATGGAAAGATAACAGCAAACTAAACCTGGATCATAAGGTTTCATAAGAAACTGGAATGTAGCCCATGCGGGCTTGATTTGTTGTATAATATGTGATTCTATACAAAATCAATAATATTTTGTTATTAAATATACACTATGATTTCAAATTTAATATATTATTTCAGATAATCATTTATTTACTATTATCATTGTGTAACCATAATTAAAGTATGTAATAGAATATAGTCCACTAATATCCGTAGGCTTACTTTTTTTTTTTTAACAAATTTTAACTATAAACATACTGTAATACTCGAAAAATTAAGAAAATAAAAAAGGAAATTAAAAATAAAAGTTGAAAATGAAAAAAGGACTAAATTAAGAAGTGTTAGGGACTTGTTTGAAAGAATTTGGTTTTCAAAGGGGCAATTTTGTAAATAGTTTCAAGTTTTGGGGCATTTTCGTAATTAAGCTAAAGTTTAAAAAAAAAATTCAGATTTTTTTTCCGGAAGCCCGTGGCTTCTTCTTCTTCATTTCCCGAAAATATCTCTCTCTCTCTCTCTCTCTCTCTCTCTCTCTTGGCGTTGTCTCTTCCCTTCCCCCCTCCGTTTGCCCCTCCGTTCTCCGGCGGAACCAGCAGAGCCCCTCCCGGTGAGCTTCTTCCTCTCGTCTTCGACGACGACGGCGACGGCGATCATTCAGCCCCCGCGAAGCCGCGAGTCCAGCCCGAGCCCGAGCCTCCTCGCGCGATTTCTCTTCTTCCGTCTCCTTTTGGTGGTCCG
>JANHAO010010572.1:0-17563 GCA_026873985.1 Saraca asoca
GCAAAGAAAAAGGAGAGCAAAAGCTTGCTCTCTGCACCAGAGAAACTAAGCTAAAACTACCCTAAAAACTACTTGAAAAACTGAACAAAAGACTCTCAGCAAAATGACTTTGCCCGGGTAAAAGGAGAAGGAAGCTGTTAGTAGGGAGTAGGCAATAATGGTGTAGCTGCTTGCTTTCTGCCACTCTTCTGTGAGCTGTGCATTTTGTAGGCCACTTTCCTTTAGTTTTTTTCATAGACTTATTGCTCTCTAGCTGGTTGAATGCAGGTTGGGCAAAGTGATGGATCATTGGGCTCAAGTGTATACCAATTGGGGCCTTAAAACACTAATTCTATAAAGGCCCATTTTGTAGAAACTCTACCTCTCTATTGCAGCCTATTTTTGACACCCAATTTGATGTTTTCAGCTTTAGAAGTCTTCATGAGAAATGTAGCATTATGTGTTAGCTTCTATTTGGGCTTAGTTTCACATGAATTGGACTTGTATATCTCCAAATATGTTCTAATAAGTGCACAGAGGTCAGCTACTCGAGATAGTATTCTAGCTTCAAATTTAACTCCAAATTCAAATAACCAATCATGTGATTCAGCCTTAGAGTCATCATAAAAGTTGTAGATACATCTCTTAACTTTCCTACAAGATAAGAATCATATTAATTAGACAAGTGTAGCTCAAGATATGGCCAGATTACAGAAACTACTCAAAATGGCCAAAAACTATAGAATTTCTTCTAATGAACTTATTGACACAAAATCATAAATACACACTAACACAGTAAGCCAAATTTGGACCTTAAAATGCTAAGTGAGAGGACAATTAAATGTATCAAATATTCTGTTATCAGTCATAAAGGGGATGACTCATAGTTCATGTCTTTTGAAAACTTGATGGAAAAACGTTAACACTAATGTCCTTTGAAGCAAGTGCCTTATTTGGGCAATGCTCTTGTAAATTATAGAATTATATTTATATCTCAATGTATCTCCTTTTTTCTATAAATTATGATTTCTTGACTAACTAAATGAGTTTAAGTACATATGATTAGAAAATATTGAAGCAAGTATGTACAGAAATGGATAATAGAAACAAGTTAGAGGCTAGTGATATCAATCAAGGATTGATATTCACGTCAGTCATGGCTAGGGATTTGGGTCGTAACATGTTAAAATTTCTTGCATGCTCTACACTACACTCTAAGCCTGAACCAAAAATACTTCTCAAAGTGGTTAGCTTTCTTCCAGTGAGAGCATGGAGTAAAGTTTCTTGTCTTTCCATCATCTCTGGCCATTCCTTCCAGACTTACCTAAGTATAGCCTTTGTGTTTGGCATCAAAGGCTCTTTCAATATTTTCTTTCATCCTTGAAGACCTCATCTGTTCTATAGCTTTTAGAGCATTTACAAGCTTTGAAAGTGAGATCTGAGTTAGGTTTTTGGAATCTTCAAAAGAGGAGATTTTTAACTTAAACCTCTTAAGAAGACTTATCAAGACTTTCTTCACTATTCTTTTCTCACTGAGTATAATAACCTGAATTTTCTAAAGTTAATTTCAATAATGAAATGGTTTTTCAGAAAAAAAAAATCTAAAAAGGTGAATTTTGAAACTATAATTTGCGCTATGAGGAGTTCAGATATATTGAAAATAGATTATATGGATTTTAGAAATTTTCAAATAATCAAAACTTCCCTTGTGGATACTCAAAAAATTAAATTTCTGTTTTTGATATTTAATTTATAGAAAACTTTGAAAAGATTGAAACCAGGGCTATAGGTACCTAGCAAGGGTGAAATTATAGTCGTTACAAAAGTAAATAATTTAACTAATTTATGGTAAAATTTCATGGCCATTGGCAATCAGTGAATTCATTAATTTTGGACTCGAAGTGGATAAAATAGAAAAAAATGTTAAAAGAGGAATTATTTCATTTGAAGTCAAAGTTGAGGATTGACTTCTTCTTTTCCCATTTTACACCTTACCAGCCAGCTTCCTATCTTTTTCTTTGGCTTTTTATGGTTGCAACCCATGCAACCCATTTCTTCTTCTCCAAACTTGAGTCTCTTTCTCATTACACTTACTCTCTCTCTCTCTCTCTCTCCTCAAATAAGTCTTTCATCTTTTCTTATTAATTTATCTTATTTTTATACTGAATCCTCTCTTTTTTTTCTTCAATTTGATATGAAAATCATATTGATTAACTAAGTATAACTTGAGATCTAAATTTTTTAAATTTATAGCCACTATTCACGTTACAGTTCAGTTCAAGAACCCATGAGATTTTTTTAAAGTTTTAGAGCTTAAATCTTATATATTTAGTTCGTTTCTTTGCAATGAAATCACAAACAAATGGTATATAATTGTTTGCTGAGACAAAAACCTTGAAATAACTAAGAAGCCAATATGCTCATCTTTTTATTTATGAAGAGTGTCATGTCCTAAAATCAGAGTTTAAAAATTTCAAAATCGGATCTTGCCCTTTAGATTGTTAGATCTATAATGGATTCTTTTAATGTGTTTCACAGCTTAATTGGTTCCTTTGGCAAATTAAATAAAAGATGATAAAAATATTTGTTGCAGCGAAATTTTTTTTTGGATTAAGATGAATTGAAAATAGAATTAAAATAGCAATGCAACAGGAATAATAATGTAGTAATGAATATTGTAGAAACCAAAAGTGTAAAAACTAGAAATAACAAGAGTAGTAAAAATAAAGATCAAGAGACAACAATTTTTAAGTGGTTCAACTTCATCTGAAACTGCAGATGAAGTTTACTCCACTAGATGATTCTTAACTGAATCACCTCTTCAATTAACAATCACTTAGGATTTAACTGGGCTTCTGATCAATTAGTTTATTATACAAGACTTTCTAGGCTTCTTGCTAACTTATAAGATTTTACAGGCTTTTCTTACAAACCTAAACACATACAAGATTTAAATAGGAATTTTGCCAACCTAGAAGACTTAAACTGGACTCTTCCAAACCTAGAAACCAAATTTCTAACACCAAAAATCTAAAAGAAAATAATAGAGAAAAAGGAAGAATACAAGACCAGAGGATTGAGAGATTGATCTCAATCAATCTATGTGAATTTTTAACAAGATAGCTCTAAGATCTTTTAATCAATCTAAATCAAAGATGTAGAGGTAGAAGAGATAAGAGAGGGGTTTTTCACACTCCTCTGAATTAGTTAGCATGCAGTTATGAAATGAAATGAGGTGAAGAAGGTATATATAGAACAACTGTAATCGACTGTAATAGAATAACTAACTTTCTGTTAGTGAATGGATTCGTGAATCAATTCGTAAGTGATTTCAGACTAACTGAATTGAGTCATAAATTATTTCAAATTGTCTGAATTGATTCATGAATTAATTCATAAGTGATTTCAAAGTGACTGAATTGATTTATAGGTTTTTCTAACCTTTGGTAAGTCTAGTTTTCAAGCACTATTTCATATGTTCTTGTCTAAATCGATTTGCAGAGTAAAAAAATGATTTTTATAAAATGAAGAACAAATGTAATGGTGATTTGAAAACTTCTTAAAATAATCTCATTTCATAATTATATTTTTACCTCATTTTGAAAAATATTTCAAGAAAAATAATTGGAGCTAATTGTGAAAAATTCACTTACAAAGAATCTTATAAAAATCAAAACAAAATCCTAAATCTAATGTAAATCTTTTGTAGAATCTTGATGAACTTTGATAATTGCAAACATTTAGCAAATATTACAGTATCTAATCATAATATGATATGATCAAAATTATTTTCATCATCAAAATAAAAGATAGTCTAGCTGGCTAGGCTAACAAAGAGTATTAAAGATTTTTTGTGGGATTAATAGTGATCTTGTGTTCCCAGTTCATATGTGAATAATTTTTATCATTTTTGTGAATTATAGAGTGTTTATTGCTTGTGATCTATTGATTAGTGGTGTCAATTGATAAAAATGGGTTTTTTTTTGTGATTATATGGCAAAACTTGGGATTAAATGGATTTGTTAATATAATGATTAGTTCTTTATTGAAATAGCTGAGTTTCATGCATGTTTGAGCACTCAAAAAATGTTGTGTTGAGATCTTATGGTGTAGTGTAGAATTGAAAGTTGCTTCCTTTGTTTTTCTGCTAGTCCAATGCAATTTCTATTCATGCAAGTCAAATTGTAGTTTTTAAACTGAATTCATGATCATGTTCATTGAAACCCAACAATTTTGTTCTTATGATCTGAATCAAAATTAAAACTAGATTTTTGTGATTCAAATCGAATCTACCTACTCTATTTTTCGATCCTAATCGCAATTCTGATCATGTTTGTATTTGGACTTCCCGAATGGTTGCACATTTTGGCGAGCAAACTCACATTTTCAGCTGAATCTCCTTGAGTTAGATCAAACCTTTTATAATTGAACTTATCGATCCTAATCATGATTCTACTCAAATTTCTTTAATGATTTTACTCGTGATTTTGATCGCACTTTTAGAAATTCTTGCATTTTTTAGCCTAACTTCACTTCATTCTAAAATATTTCATATTCCCTTGGTTTAATCTTATATAAATCCCTACTGAAGCTAGTATGATAATTAAAAAATCTTAAATAAGTAACTTATAATTTAATATTGTTGAATTTAACAATTGGCTATACATTACTAATATGAATTAATTTTAATTGACATATGATGAAACAAAGAATGTATGGTGCATTTGCAATAGAATGTAACTCATATGGCTAGGATTGTGACTGAATGAGAATTTCATGATATAGTTATTTTGAGAACTATATTGCTTAACTATTTGTTAATCATCATGAGATCTAGAATGGTATATGATATCATAAATGATGATGGAATGTGTTAATGTAAACTTGATGATGTATCCGTTATGAGATTAATATTATTGAATATTTGAAAACTCTTATGAGACTTGAAATGTGAATGATGGGTTGTGATGAGAATAATGAACTGAATCCAAAATTTACGTGTTCTAATATGATGAGTAGGATAATGCTGGCTTAGAGGGATAAGGCTAGGATTGTGTGGGATAAGGCTGGATTGAAGTATCAAAGAAATTTATTATTTTTATATATTTTGCTTTTACCTTCTATCATTTTGCATAATATCCAAATGTGATATGATGATATTGAATAATGTAATGAAATGAATGATAGCCTAAAGCCTTGAGAACTCTGATTCAATATAATATATTATGTACAATGTGATATGGAACTTCTTGGAGGTAAGTCTTTGAAATTTATTGATATGTGAGTGAGATTAAGTATAAGAAGTAATTGCTTGGATATGATGTTGAAGTATATATGTGTGGTATTTATTGGAAAAATTCATAGGTTTGATATGTATTATCTCACTAAGCCACAGACTTATTTTTTTGTGTAATATTTTTTAAATTCTCAAGACATTGCCACTAACCCGCCCATAAAGAAGTAAGAATGAATAATAATCCAATGGAAGTTGCCACTGATGTTTTCACCACCACAGTGTCTAGTCCTATAGGAACATACTGAATTAAGATACATGATATTATTATCTTAAGTTTAGTAGGGTGTGAGGTACTCCACGAGATTGAGATCATTCCTATGTAATCGCCCAATGTGCTTCTTATGATAGCCTTGGGATGGTGAAAACCAAAAAAAAAATAGTAAATAGAAAGGGCACAGTATTTAGTTATATTATCCTAAGTTTTTGAAGTTATGATAAGACAAAGGTTGATCTAACTTCTTTTGATTGCCCTATTTCAGAAGGATAAGAGTAGTTTTGAGAATGACATCCAAGACTAAAGGAAGGTAAAAAGTTGTTTTCTGGAAAACTACATGTAAATCATGGAATCATGTATCAATCTAGCATGTGCTTATTAGGCATACTAGTATAATTTATGAAATATGTTTATTTTTTAAGTGCTTGTCTTTATCTCTATAGTTTATTATCTTTAGATCAACCACTAAGATTCAAGTGAATATAATTAGGAAAAACTGAGATGACCATAAATGGGACTAAGAAATAAAAGGTTAGTGACTATCAACAAAAGGGTTGATATTGAAACCGATCATAACCAGGATTTTAGGTCATGACACTAAGTTCCTCTCCCAATAGCCTTATTTGATTCACCACCAATATAAGCCTATCAGAATACTCTTAAATGGTGTATGCATCTTTCATCCTCAAAGCTTCAAATTCTCTTCTTAAGTTCAAGATTTGTATTTGTCTTGTTCTTTTACTGCCCTGAAACTCTTCTTTGAGCTTGTCCTAAATTGCCATTGTAGTTTCACAAGAAAAGATTCTTGTGAATACTGGTCCTTTCATCACTGCAGATTATAGATAGTACAAAGCCTTGAATTTCTTCACACATTCTTCTCTATAATTCTTTATTTAGGCAATAGTTGAATTTGTACCCAAGGGAGGTGGTTTACAATCTATTTCCACCACATCCCTTAAGTCATAGGCTCTTAAATAAGCCTTCATCTTGACCATCCACATTTGATAGTTCTCCCTTATGGAAATTGGGGGTGAAAGAGTTATATTATTGCATGATGCCATTCTTAAACTCTCAAGTGTTTTAGATTCTTTAGGAAGGAAAACTCATTGATTTTTTCTCTTTATCATAGCCCTTCAAGATCAAAAGGTTCTTGATACATTGCTAATAAAATGACAGATGAAGAATATGAAGAATAGACATCTAGTTGCTCTTAACGTATTGTATACTTTTATTCATAATGTTGAAATATATATTGAATACAAGAGCTTAGACCAATATGGTACATTTACTAAATACACTAATTTAACTATACTACTACAAATAACTTAGTTGTTTGTCCACCTAACACACTAGCTAAAGGTGATTACATAAAATATAGTACACTATCATGATTAATTTATAGTCAATTAGGAAAAATCTCAACTGTCTAACAGGCTACCTAGCTCACTACAGATTCATGTCTTCACTTAGTTAATGATTGTTGGGCTAATCAAAAAATTTAGAAGGCTACTTCTAATGATTTTCGAGCTAAAGTTAGTAAATAGAATAAGGAATGCTTTGGTGTAATATTAAAAAGAAAAAAAAAGAAAGTGCTAATGGCTAGACTTGAAGGCATTAATAGAAAACTTGTAAATGGGTGGAATCTATACCTTGAGAACCTTCAAAAAGCATTATGTATGAATTATGAGAAGATTATAATTCAAGAACTTTGGAGTCAAAAATCTAGAAATGCTTGACTTCTCTATGGTGATAAAAACATCAAATTCTTTCATGTTCCTGCTGTTGTCTGAAGGAAGCAGAATAACATTGAGAGACTAAAAAATGATGACGGGGTTTGGTTGAGGATAATGATCTTTTGAATTCTATGGCTTTTGACTTCTATAAAAATCTATATGCAAAGGATAACTTTACTTTTGTAGATTTCTAATTCGTAATTCTTTTCCTTCTTTGGAAAGTTCAACTATTCAAGAATTTGAGACCCCAGTTTCAGTTGAAGAAATTAAAACCACTATTTTCAATATGGGTCTGTTCAAGTCTCCTTGCCCATATGTTTTTCATGCTATTTTTTATTTCTAGAGTCTATGAGAAGTGGTAGGTGATTCTATTTATGATCTTATTTTTAAGTTTTTTAAAAATCTGTCAAGAATCAAGAAGGCGAATGATATTGCTTTAGTCCTTATTCTGAAGGTGGAGAATCTTGGAGAATCCAGAGCACTTGAAACAGTTTCCTTCTATCAACCTATGCAATATGATCTAGAAAATTGTCACCAAAATTATTGCTAGCAGATTGAAGCCTTATATGGGTCATTCAATCTCTCCTAACCAATGCAGTTTTGTCCAAATGAGGCATAGTTTGAACACCATCATTATGGCTCAAGAAGTCCTTGATGAGGACTAAGAAGGGCTCTAAAGGTATAATACCAATTAAAGTTGATTTGGAAAAAGTTTATGAATGCATTGATTGGAATTTTTTAGAGGATACTCTGAGAGACATTAGATTCACTAGCAAATTTATTTCTCTTATTATGACATATGTCTCCACGTGTAATATGCATGTTCTCTGGAATGGTTTTCCTTCTAATAATTTCACTCCTACTTGTAGATTTAGATAAAGTAATCCTTTTTCATCTTACTTATTTATGCCTTGTATTGAACAATTAGCTCATCATATCAATTATGCAATACAAATGAAGAGATATGATTCTCCTTCTGATAATTTCGCTTCTACTCGTGGATTTAGATAAAGTGATCCTTTCTCACCGTACTTATTTGTGCTTTGTATTAAACGATTAGCTCACTATATCAATTATGCAGTATAAATGAAGAGATGGAAACCAGTGGTTTTAAAAAGAAACAAGCCTCCCATTTCTCACTTATTTTTTATTGATGATCTCATTCTGTTTGCCGAAGCTTATTTTGACGAGGTTGATATTATTACTTCTTGTTTGGAAATTTTTTGTGCTACTTTAGGCTAGAAAGTTAGCAAAGATAAAATTGGAGTGTGTTTCTCTAAGAATGTTAATCATAATCATTCTAAGGAATTAAGTGTAAGGGTTGGGTTTTGACCTTACAATAGATCTTGGAAAGTATTCAGGAGTACCATTGCATCATAAAAGAGTTTTTAAAGCTTCATACAGGCATATTGTGGACAAGGTCTAGAACCATCTTTCTTTGCCCATGTACTTTGGCTTTTGCAGGAAGAGTCACTTTATTTAAAGAAGTTCTTAGCAGTCTACCTTTTTATTCTATGCAAACAAGTCTTCTTCCTATAGGAATCTGTGACTCGGTTGAAGCAATAATCCAAAAGTTCATTTGGGGCTCTTGCTGTGATGTTCAGAAACCTTATCTTGTGGCCTGGGAGGATGTGGGGCAAGGTATTAAGAAGCTTAGGAGGATGGATGAAGCCTTCCTGATGAAGAATGAAGATAGGTTTTAATCTTATGAATGATACGAAGGTGGTGATAGTATTATCCCTTGTGTTACCGCCAAACTGTGTTCCTCAAACCCTTGGAAAGGCATTTCCAAATTTTGGCCTAAGATTATTGCAAGTACTGAATAGGGATGGCAACGGGTCAGGTTCGGGCAGGTATGTCAATATCCATACCCATACCCGCAAAAAAATTTCATACCCATACTCGCAAACACTGTTGCGGATTCGGGTACGGGTTTGTACCTGTAGGTATAGGTATAGGTATACTTACGGGTATACCAGTCAAAATTAAAAGAAAATTCTAAATTACAATTTAACCTCATAAATTTTTTATTGACTTCAAATAGGTCCTTATTAAAAATATAAAATTATGTTATGGCCTCAATAAAAAATATCAAAATTTCACTTTAATTCCTCAGCCAACATTTTTATTTTATTTTTTTGAGGTGTTACATACACTACTTAAAACGATGTCATTTTGTTTATATAAAAAATATTTCTTTATTTAAATAGATAAATGGATATGTGTGTGGATATTTTCTCATACCCATACCTTATCTACACCCGTTAAGGGTATGATTTTCATACCCATACCCGTACACAAACATTTTTTTTCATACTCATATTTATCCATCACGGGCGGATATTCACAAGTAAACGAGTACGTGGATAAAATTGTCATTCCTAGTACTGAACTACAGAACACACTCTTCGTGAGGAAATTGTTAAATGGACATGATCTGGGGATGGTTCCTTTTCAGTTAAATCTACCTACAAATTTATTTCTGAAAATGACCTTGTTCCTAAGAATTCCCCCTGGAAGATTATTTGGAGATGAAAAGGTCCGGAGAGGGTGAAATCTTTTTTGTGGCTGCTGTCAAATGTTCTTTAGGATCTTGCGTTCTGGAAAGTATGGCTCGAAATGGACTCATCTGAAGTTTTGGCTCTCATCGAGCTTGGTTGTTTTCTGTCTCATTCTAATTGGCAAATGGTGAAATCTATTGCTGAAATTCTTTCACGAGATTGGCATGTCAAATCAACTCATATTTGGAGGGAGTTTAGTAAGGTTGCAGATTGTTTTGCCATACTTGGCCTGAAGCCTACTCCGGGTCTTCATCAACTTCTATCTCTTCCTTCGGACTATGTTCCTTTGTTATACTGGATGATATCAAGGATGGCATTCTAATCTCTTAATCCATGGCCTATGGTTTTGTTATTAAAAAAATGTTATTTTCTTTTTCTTTTCTTTAACTTCAATTGAATGGTCTGGGATCCTTGGACAGATACTAAAATAAAGAGAATTGCTATTTGCATGACTACTTTTGTATATTTTTTCTTCTTTTTTTTCAACCAAACACATGTTATTGTATTAAATTAACACTTTGTAAAATTAATGAGACAAATTTAATTTCAGTTGTATCATCTGAATGGATATTGCAAGTAACATTTTTCTAAAATAAATTCAAAGGAAAAAGTAGTATTGTTTTTACTTCTGTCCAGTTACAACTTATATCACAATTACTCATGACAAGTTAAATCAGACTAATTCTATTATATTGTAAATAAATGAAGAAATCAAACGTTGATTTTTCTACAATTTCAGTCAAATAAATGAACACTAGAACCAAACAGGTCCCTTCCATCCAAAAAAATCTCTCAATTATGTTATTTCTGACGTATTTTTATGGGAAATATTTAAAATTAGAGAAAACTGTACTGATATCTTCTGAAATATATAAAGATTACATTGATTTTTCATTTACTTTAAATTTTACACATTATTCAAGTTAAAAATATATAGATATTCCTCAAATATATGTTTATTTGTTTAAAATTTGAGATCTTTTAAGTCAATTAATGTTTCGGGATTAGTTCCTTTATAAAATCTAATTCGAAACTAATATAAAAAGTCTACAGCCATGTGTTCGCTCTCCCTCACATTCATTGCAAACACCAAAACTTGAGGAAAAAAACAAGTTTTTATCAAAGCAAATCAATAATCGCAATTGAAGATAAGAGTAATTCAATCTGTTGTTCTTTTTGTTACTTCTCGATTTTATATTTTGTCTATCTTATTTGAACTAAAATTTGCCGCAAAAATTTTTAAGATTTGCTTGAGATTTTTATTAACTTATTTATTATATGCACAATATATTTTTTTTTTTTGTTTATCTGTTAAATGTGAGTAGGAACTTTTTAAGCTTTTTTTTTCTGAGATATTAGTCATATTATTTTTTAGTAATTTTTCAAATATAAATATGATTTTTGGAGGTTTCTTTTTAATGTATAAACTCATTTTTTTATGATAAAAATATTTTTTTGTTATAAATTATTTTTTGTTTGATTTTTATTACTTAATTTAGATTATGATAAAATTATCATTACCGTAAAGAGATTACTTTCTTTAGATAAAAAGGAACGGACATATGAGTACAAAAGTAGAGTGTAAATTATAGCAGGGATATTTTTTATAGCAAAAGGAGAGTTTAATTTATACAAGGAGGGACATTCTTGCATTGATTGGCCAAATAATACCATTTATCAAAGGATAACAGCTCTCATAACAGAATTAAATTGAATATAGATTTATGTGTAACATATTTCATAATTAGAGAAAAAATACTTAGATTTTCAATAAAAAAATATAATTTTTATAAAATTCAAAAAAGATCGATACATTAATCTCTTAAAATAATTATGACTCGGGACTCAGATTATCACCAAAAGTTTCTACATGTGCACGACCCATTTTTAAAATGATGAAATCTATTTAAATCTCTTACAATGAAGTCTCTCCCTACAATATCACTAATCAGCTTGAAGACCTCGTGACAATCCCGGCACATTCTCAAGTTCTTCATTATTCTGATTGTGACTCCTTTTGGCATGTTTAATAATCCAAAAGCCAAGGCTAGTCTCTCACTGTGCAGACCCAAAATTTCCTCTTTGGCCTCTTGGTCCACATCAATAAACACCAACCCTGTAGTACCTCCCACATACCCTCTTTCCTTCATTCTCTCTTCCAGTTCTCTCAGTAAGCTCAGTATCTCATTCCCTTGAGCACATGTAGACACATCCCCGGCATAGAACAGGTAAGTCGATTCCTTAATTTCAATCCAGCTGCAGCCTGGTTCCTTTCGAATTCCAGTATGCTTCATTTCAGATCGTAGATTATGAGCATTTTCCCAATCTCCTGCCAATGCGTAAGCATTGGACAATGTAACGTAAGCGCTTGCTACTTGTTGGTTGGACTCTATTAGACGCTTACTGGCTTCGAGAGCTATGTCTACCCTTCCATGAAGCCTACTAGCAGAAAGAAGGGTTCCCCACAATAAAGCCACTCCCTCGCCTTGAACCTGTACAGATTTTGCCAACTGGTAGGCTTCTTCAATGCGGCCAACTCGGCCTAGCATATCTGCAACACATGTATAATGCTTTACATCCGGCATCACCCCATGTTTATCTTTCATTGAGTTGAGCAGCTCAAGACCCTTATCAATGAGTCCAGAATGGCTACAGGCATGCAGGACGCCAATAAAGGTGACGTCATTTGGTTTAATGCTCAGATCAATCATTTCTTGGAAGAGTTTTAGTGACATTGTCCCCAGTCCATATTTTGCAGCCCCCACAATCATTGAAGTATAGTGAATCACTGAAGGATTTGGTGTTTGCTGGAACACGTTGTATGAATAATCAACACAACCACATTTGGCATACATGTCCACAATTGCACTTGAAATCACATCATTGGTATCATGTCCTAGACGGATTACCACTCCATGAGTGATTTGCCCAGAAACTAGACTTCCTAAACTTGCACAAGCATTGATTACACTGGCTAGCATGAAATGATTTGGACTTTCCAGCCTCAAATGATTGAATTCTCTGAAAAGTTGGAGAGAGCGGTGCCCTTGTGCATTCTGGGCATACGCTGCGATCATGGAAGTCCATGAAACAATATTCCTACAATACATTGAGTCAAAAATCAACCAGGCTTCATCAACTTTATTGCATTTCCCATACATATCAATGAGGGAAGAACAAACAACAAGATTGGATTTGAAACCCATAACCTCAAGACGGGCATGAATATTTCTACCAATCTTGAGGTTTGCTAGGACCGAACAAGCATTAATGACAGTGGCAAAAGTAAACTCATTGGGCAAGACTAAGCTTTCTTGCATCTTCTGGAATAGCCAAAGTGCCATTTTGGGTTGCCCTTCACCAACATAGCCCGCCATAAGGGAAGTCCACGATACAACATTAGGTCCAAGCATTCTGTCGAACACTTTGTGTGCATCATTGATTCGCTGCAGCCTGACATAAGAGTTAATGAGATGGTTGGTGGTAAAAGTATCATGTATGAAGCCATGTTTTAGAATGTTGCAGTGGGTCAACGTTGTAGAGATTGAATTCTCACAATGTTGCAGTTGCTGAATGAAACGGGTTTTTGAATGAAAGAACAATGGTTTCTGTTGGCGGGAAAGTAATGGTTTTGGCAGAATGGATTGAGTTATGAGATTTCGGTGAAACGGCTGCTTCATATATTAGCAACAATGCTAAATTAAAATTACAAATAAATTGGGTTAGAATTACGAATATGATGAGAAAGATTTTGTTTGTAATAGCTCAATCTAGTAGCCATGGTAGTCTTTAAATATTGTCGTATCACTTGCTAGTCCCCTTAACTAGAATAGATATTGTTGTATGTGATTTATTTCTGTGGCTTTCTTTTGTATTTTGGGCTTGTGTCCCTTTCATTCAAAAAGTAAAAAAATAATAATTTTTTTATAATTATTAAAAAGTGGCTTGCAATTACATAGAAAAAAATAATAAATTATAACCTATAAATTGTTAAAATTAAAAAAAAATCAAATAGGAATGGTTAAATTTAATAGGAAAAATATAATATTCTCTTTAACTTTGAAGTAGTTGCATTTTATCTCCATAGAGTTTGAAAATTTGAAATTAAAGTTTTAAACTGTGTAAAATCTTCTATTAATACCTAACAGATACTTAGTTAATTTTATATTTAGTTATGTGATTTTTTATGAACTTTTTAATCAAATATCATAATATCATTGGATGTTGGTTTATTATGACATTTTTTACATATAATTTTTATATTATATAATTAATACAAATAAGAATTAGATATATAAAATTTTAATTAGATACATGAAAATGAATTCAAAATTAAATATGAAAAATAATGTAATAAATTAAGTATAATAATACTTTGATTCTTATTTAAAAAGTTTATAAAAAGTGCACTTAATTAAATAAAACAACTAATTAAGTGGATAATAAGTTATATTTTTAGATTCTGTATAATTTAAGATTTTGATTTCAAGATTCTAAAGTTTTATATAATTTAAGGCTTTAATTTCAACTTTTCAAAATCAATGGAAGTAAGAAGTTATATATATATATATATATATATATATATATTCCAATTTAATAAGAGTATGTTAAGGAGTTTGGTTATTCAGATAGTTTAATTAGGGTTAAATGTGCCTTGAAAAAATGAGGAAAAAAAAAAGAGAGAAGAGAGAAAGTTCAAGAACACTATAACTATAGTTGTAACCCTATATGCTTTATCAATCTATTTAACAAAAGCTTATAACCAATTGTAATTAGTTGTTTTATTTTCTTTGTAGTTTTCTCTTAGAGAAGAGATTATATTTAAGTTTCATTGTTGCAAATATAGATAAAATAATTCAATGGTTTTTTTTTTTTTATGCATATGTTGGGCTCAAGATGGAAGATAAACACTAGTGGTTAGAGGAAAATATTGTTCCTATAAGTTCATCTTGCATGGGAAAAGAGAGGAATGGAAATCTATCTGTTGGTCAGAAGATAAGAAATATTCTTATGGACATGTCATGTGTTACATATAAAAATAAATAAATAATTAGATGTGGAAGCTCATTTTAAGTTATGAAATAAATCAAACTGATCGAATCACATGCCACAAATTGTAAAATTAAAAAATAAATAGTGCAAACAGATTGCCACAGATTGTAAAATTAAAAAATAAATAGTGCCAAATTACAAATTACTGCGAGGAGTTTTCATTGCTTTCCATGGTTTAACATTCTAAAGTTCCAACAAATCTTTTCACTAACGTTTATTAAAGGACTAAAGGAGTCGGTAGTCTAGATAACCATTTATTTTGTTAGTAATGCTTCCTACATTATTCCAAATAAATTTTTGGGAAAAATTAAAAAAAAAAAATTATTCAATCTTGGGTGATTGAATTTAGTCTTCACTAATTTTAGAAACATAAAATTAAAACCTTAAATTATACAAAATATTATAATTAATACCCAGTATCTATTAAATTAATCATTTTACTTAATTGCATAATTTTTTTATATTTTTTTTAAATAAATATCATAATATTATTAGATTTTAATTTATTATAATTAATAAAAATTTTGATTAAATATATAAAAATGAACTTAAAATTATGTTTAAAAAATAATGTAATAAACCAACATATAACAATATTTTAAATTTTATTTTAAAAGTTCATGAAAATAACACTTAAACAAAATAATTAATTAAATGAGTAGTATGTGTTAATTTCAAATTTTTATATAATTAAAACTTCAATTCTAAGTTATCAAAGGTAATCAATACAAAATCCAATCACCCTCAAAGCTTAAAAGAATTATTTGTATTTAAATTTCTTAAAATTTTCACATAATTATTTTTAATATTGCGATTGACTGCACCGGAGAAAATAAGAGGCTCAAATGAAGACCCAATGTTAAGAAATAATCTTAAGAAGAATTCAATAAAAAGCACATACTTTAGAAATTTCTTCAAAAATATATTTTACACATATTAGAGGATTTAAGACCTTTGAGAAGGTACATTACGATTATCCTTTTGGGAAAGCACATAATTATTATCTTTCTTCGTAGTATTGTATAGTAATATCACAATTCGTGTTCTATCAATTTAGTGAAAGTAAAAGCAAGAATTAACCTGAGAAGAGTTAGCAAACTAACTTCTTCATGTCGCAAACTCCATATTTTGCTTTAGTAGTAACACTTTGCTTCATGAAATTGGCTCCCGGAGAATCTTATGCTCATTAATATACTTCTTCATTGATGTCACGCGACAAGCCGCCTTTAATCTGATTCCACATATGTATGAATTGTATCCAACTTTCAATATATTCACCTCCTGAAATAGCCATCGCATATGACCATCCTCTGGGTGTGTATGTCTTCTAAAGCTGTGGCATATCTACTTGACATGTCTAAGAATTTGTTGAAGCCAAATTCATTCTAAAAATTAAGATAAATTACACAAACTTCCTTTTAACTATTCACAATTTGCAATAATTCCTCGAACTATGAAAATGTGTAGATGTGAAGATAGTGGGAGAAGAGTTCATAAAATGTGCACTTCAACCCCTTTTGTTCACTAAACTCAACAAAATAATCCATTTTTCTATCAACTATAACAATACCATATGCATCTTCATCCTGATTCACAATAACTCCATTTTATGAGCTGACCCCCTTCCCCTCTCACATTGCATTGTGAGAGAGCATTATAAAATTTGAAATTTGAGCTCCCATAATTTACCAAAAGCAATTGTCAAGCAGTGCTTTTATAGATCAAAACGACATGATCCAAAAGTGCAATGTTGATGGAGTCTCGAGGCATCATTAAGGCCAAAGAACATGTTATAAGGTTCTAATCAAAGCCTCAATTTTTCAGCAAACCATTTCCACTACCAGAAAAAGGACAGCAAAGATTCATCACTTTGAGGATTGCACAAAAGACTATATACCAAGATTATAATTTCATGAGTCAATTATTGTCATGGAATGATACATTCAGATACCCTTGAGCCCTTTACCAGTGAATATAAAGTACAATCTGTTATCACAGCGAACAAAATAAAAAAAAAAAAAAAAATTGGCTTAGCTAGTCCCCTCCACTAATAACAGATTTCAAATACCACCAAAGATATTCTCTGCTGGACATCCAAAAAGAAAGCCCCGAGCCTTAACAAAACAAAAGCATCTGACGAGACTCTCATGCAGCTTAAGAATGACACTCAACGAACTAAGTACCGCTGAAAAAGATAGTTATAGACAAATAACAGAGTGCATCGTAGCTGTTGGGTTTGGATTCAAAAGAGACTGACAATCAAAATACAATTTCATTGGAGTGAGAGATAAACATTTCCTATCTTCCTTTTGGGGTGGGAAGAACAGACAGTCACCGACCAAGTCATGAGATAGAATTGCAGCAACAAAGAAAAATCTTAAAGGTCTCAGTGGTGACCTAGATCTACTTATGGAATTGATTACAATTTCTCCAATACAAACACATCTACAGTAGTCCATACCTGGATATTAAGGCAAAATGTACAAGCACTTGCAGATCCTTCTTCAAGGCAAAATGAGGGCACTTGTTTTGTGCAAGTCCAAACATGATCAACTTGTTTGGGTATACATTTCATTTGTACATTCATCAAGTACAATTCATGCCAAGTACCTGAACAAGTTTGCATTATCTTTGTCTCTTTCCAAGTAATCTCGAGAGATCAAATCTTCAATCCGCTTTTTAATTGCCTTGACATCAGGCTGTATATTCCAAACCAACAGTTCAGGAT
>JANHAO010010573.1:0-17566 GCA_026873985.1 Saraca asoca
AGTCCTTGCCACAAATTTCATTTAAGTCCTTTTCATTTTCAAGTTTTATTTTTAATTTCCCTTTTTATTTTCTTAATTTTTCAGGTATTACAGCACTAGTAGCCCTAGTTTCGATCTCTTTAAAGTTTTTATAGAAATTCAATTCTAAAAACACAAATTTTGTTCCATGAACATCCGAATTGAGAACTTTCACTTTCTAGAGATTCCAATCATTCATATAATCTTTTTCCATTATGTCTGAAGGCTTCATATCCCAAAATTTACAGTTTCAAATTCTCAAACTTTTCAAAGTTGCCCTTTTTAGATTTCTTTGAAAAGTCATTTTGTTATAAAAATTCATTTTAGAAAATTCGGGATGATACAACTCTCCCTTTTAAAAAGAATTCATCATCGAATTCTGAATGGTGATAGTAGGTTTAACAAACAACTCATTTACCATAAATAACATTATACATCTATTCATTGTACTCATTCCTTGATGGATAATTGAAAATATTTCTCTCATATCTCAATTATAATTGCTATATAGCTTCCTGTTTATCATATTGGTTCTTGATCACTTTAACCATGAAAATTTCCCTTGATCATAGTTTTTTGAACTTGTCATTTGAGGATGGCTATTGGTTGCTCCCTATATACCAGCTTGGCATTTAGCTTTATTTCTTTTCATATAATATGTGACTTATCCAAAATCTATTTCCTCCATATATAAACTTGGAATGCTGAATGAATTTCTTACATCTCAGTTGATAAGTCAACATCAAACTTTAATTCTCTTCTTTTCCTATTCTAACACAACTTTTATTTATCTTAAGCCATCTTTATATGATCATGGATTGGTTATACTTTCCTACCAACACTTGCTACTAGATCTGGTTTTAATAACTTTACCTTTCTAGCTCGAACCAATCTATCAGAGATCTATATGTTCTTCCATTAAGCATCTCAAACAATACCATTTTAATACTAGATTGGTAACTTGTGGTTATAGACTAATTTAATAACATTAATAACTTCAATCAATAATAACTCTTTGTAGCTTGCATATATCATAACTTATTAAAAAATGGGGAAGGAATATCTAAAATTGGTATAACTCAATTTACTAGTTTAGGGAGTTACTTGAATTTCTAAATTCAATCATATTTCCTTTAAATCATAACCTATAAGCTCAATCAAAACTATTAATTTAACCTTCCTATTGTTATGGCATAAGACGAAGCATGCTCTATTATACATTTCCAACTAATGAATCATAAAATTGAACAAGGAGGGAACTTTCTGTACTTGTTTATTTTCATTGATGATGAAATTTGGTAAACCCAAATCTTAGTTAACCAAAATAGTTTTTGAAACCCCCAAACTATAGCTTGATTGGATGAGTGTGAGATGAGAGGAAGGAGAGAAAGAACAACAAAGGCAAACATGATTTTTTAACATGGTTCGACCAAAGTCAGTGTGACTCCTATGTCCACAGTGGTTTATATTAGCTTTGTGTAGTGATTTCACTATTCTGGCTAGCAGTACTACCATACAAAGATTCTACCATTACTTTGGTAGAGTTTCAATAAGTATTTTTCACTATCTCTTACAATGATCCTTCCCCCTATTTATAGAAACAAGGATGGTTACAAATGTAATTTAACAAATTGTGAATCTGTCTTGTCTGTCACTGCAGGTAATAAATGCTAGGTTATTCACTATCAGATTATTGGAGACTGATGTGTAAGTCTTGGAGGGCTGACTTGTTAGTTAGGAGAACATGCCTCTGACTGCTGATTAGACTTAGGCATTCCATACCTAAGGTCTGTGGTAGCAAGCTTGATGGTCTGAGCTTGCATAGGGTGACCTGTCGGCTATGTGAGTTGGTCCCATTCTTGGGGTCTAGCCAAAGTATCTTTCTGGAAGATGGTTAAGGACATGTTTCGTCTAGCAAGTTGGAGCTCATTTCTAGCGAGTCAGGGTTCATTACTTTGACCTCATTTCATGCTCTAAGCTTGTGACCGGTCATCTGATGCCTTTGCTGAGCAACCTTGATGCTGGTTCACAAATGGGTTAGGCTTTCCCCCTACTTGTCTATTGGGCTTTTGTTAGCCTATTTCATATAGTACTAAAAAATACACATAACATTAGCCCCCAACTCTCAGTTTGTTCTATGAACTGGAAGCTGAGTTCGCTGGCAAAGGTTAGGGATTGTGATGAGCCACGCTATCGTTCATGTTTTTATTTTATCATTTCACTTACTCGTATCATCATTACCACATTAATTACATGCACTTTCCCATTATTGCTAGTACGGTGATGGTTGAGCCCAGTCATTTTCTAGACTATCAGATTATGGACAATTGATTAATCTCTAAATCGAACAGTCAGACCATCAAGGTTATATTAGATGGGAAGCCTTTCTTTTCCTTCTTACTTTTAAAAATTGACTTTCTACCTCACAAGTTCTTGAGCAATTGCCTCCAACCTCGCTCTTTTGCTCTATTGGTCCTGCCTTTGTTATTGCTGTGGATTGATCATCTCATCTAGAATCCTTTTCACCCTTATCCATTCTAGAATCTAACCTATTCTTTTGACATGGTAAGCCCTCTCAGGACTTTTACTTTTAGAATGCCATTATTTTATGAGTTTTTGATATTATGCTGCCGGGGCCAATGGTTAGTGCCTTTTTTGTTGTAAAAAATTGTTTGCTGGTTTCCAGGCTGTAGATTGTTAGGTCTAGCTTTCAGTCTTCTTTGGGTTTAGTAGTTTAATAGGGTTAATCGATTATCCTCCCAAGTTTTCAATAGTCTGGGTCTCTGATATGGTGGCTTAAGGCACGTATGATCTACTGTATAGGCAATTTTTTGTCTAGAAAAGAGAAGTTTTAGCTTTTCTGATATGGTATACTTGAAGCGACCTGACTGTTTGTCCTTTTATGTAGATGGTTGTAGTTCATAAACGTTGAACTCATCAAGTAGGAAGTGATGATGAGCCTGACTCCCCAGCTTAAAGTAAGGAGCTAGCATTCACCTCTATTAAAATGACCTTTAGGAGCAATGAGGTTACTGAACAACCTATTCCTCGGCTCAACCCTAGTGAGGGGCAACGAGTTGCTGAGAGTTCTTCAGATCACTCATTCTTTAATCATTATCCTTCAACCATCAAACTGGATGAACTCTGAAATATAGTTGAAAGTTATTGCTTCCCTTAAGGTTGCCGTCTCATGGCACTTTCTCCTAGCGACCATGCAGCCTATCCTCCTTGAGGATTTATTATCGTTAGTACCTAGCACCTCTCTGTTGGGCTTAGGTTCCTAGTTCATTCGTATATCATTAATTTGTTAAATAGATTGAAGCTTTGCCCATTCTAATTGACCACAAACTCCTATTCTCAACTCACTTCTCTTGCACTTGTGTAGTTGAGAAATAATCTTCCCCCACCATCAGCAAGAATTTTGTGCCACCTCTATAATATTAGGAGTATAGGCTATCTAGATGGGATTTATTACCTCTTGGCTCAGTATATCAATTTCAAGAGGGTTCTGCCTCAAGAGGATGCCAAGGGCAAATCGAATATAGGAAATTATAAGACCCATTAGTTCTATATTTCATACCCATCTTTACATCCTCTTCGTAGCTTTGGTTTTGTTTTAACACCTGGTAAGCGAGCTAAGGTCATGCAAGCTATCATGAATTCATGTTGTCATTTATGAAATTCTGTCTTATTTTTGTAGTCAGAGTGAGTAAGGAAAAGCCAATGTTAGAGGTTGAAGAAGCTGAGGTACTTGATTAGTTTGTTGTTATAAGTGATCTGAAAAATGATTTGAGATTCGATAATGATCTTCTTCATTCCTATAAGCTCACTCTTGCATTGAACATCAATCTCACGAGAGAGATCAAAGCTCACAGAGTTAGGGAAATCGGTCCAACACATTTTGAAAGCTACAAGAACATGGTGAAACTTATCCTTCAAAGGCCACCTCCTAATGAGCCCAAAGATCTCGAAGTCACTGCAATCTCATCAAGTCTGGATGCTACTGCAGCTCCTACTGCTGTAAATCAATCTCTTCTTGCCTTGATTGAGATGCCTTCACAAAGTGATCCCCCGTTTCACTTCCTAAGGCGATCGAGGCGATTGAGGTCATGACCCCATCTGAGCCCCCGACTAAGAAACAGAAAGTGAATAAGAGAAAGAGGGTCACCACCACCTCAAAATGGGTGGCTCATAAAGTTGTAGCCGAGGAGCCTTCATCAGGTCTTAGCCCAAACATGTAAAAGTATTTTGACTTCCTCCAGAGGAATATAAGGGTGATCCTGGGACTTGACACTAGTCCCTGAGTGTTAGAAGTAGAAGAAGTCTCAAGTAAAAGGCAGATGTGCTATGTCGCTTGTCACGGCCTGTTAGTAAGTAATGCCCTTTTACCTAATTCTTTTACTCCTTCATAATCTGACTTGATCTGTTGAACTTTTCAGGGTGTGCTGGGAATAATAAAGATGGGGAAAATGCTTCAGGCTTGGGAGGAAAGGAATGCCAAACTCAAGATAACCAGGCTGCTATGACCACTAAGGCACTAGAGTTAGAGAATATGGCAATGAATGCCAAGGTTACTCAGAGAGAAGCCGAGGAGGCCTAATCTCATGAGGTGGCAAGTCGCGAGGCCATTGCAGCCAATCTCAATAAAATGGTTGAAGAGTTGTCAAGAGCAAAACATGACCTAGATAGATACTTTGGGGTGCTAAGGCAACTATGTGGTGAGCATAAGCTATAACTCGACGGGTGAAGGCTACCGAGAAAAAACTTGAGGTGGCTAGAAAGGAAGTCATTCTAAAACAAAAGGAGGTTGCTTAGGTTAAGGCTAAGACTGCTGAGCTGGTTGCAAAGGCAACAGAGAAAGCAGAATTTGAAACCTCCTTCTCTTTTCTATTCACCTTGTGGGAGCGGCACCCAAATATGGACTTCCTTTTTTTTTTTGGGAGGATGCCTTAAAAGAGACGAAGGCCTTCAAGAGGAGAGCTACAAGAGCTATGAAAGCCATCCTTTCTAGTAAAGGTGCAAAGTTTGCAAGTGGGGCTTCTCCTATCGAAGATGCAATTCAAAGAGGAAGCAATCTGCAAGTCGTGGCAGCCCTTGATAATTGAATGAAGGATGAACTACGCACCTTATGTGTCAGTCCTTCCTCCCATAAGGGCTTAGCTTCAAAAGACTAGAGTTCTTAGGATTCAATCTTGTAATTTTGTATTTCATTTTTGAAATTTGCATTTAATCCTAGACTTTGTTTGAATTGGCCTTATTGAAGGGGACATTAAATGAACTTTTCTATTTTTCCTTACCATTCTAGACGCATCACATTGGATGCTTTATAAAAAATAACAAGTAAGCCGTTATGGATAGATTCCTGCAAATCACAACTCAATAATTGTTAAGTAAAAAAGAGCACCCAATAAGTCAATCGACCTTGGTAAGCAAGATATGATAGATAATGAAATAAAATACTAAGTAAATTGTATGAATTTATATAAGTCAGAAATTATAACTACAAATGATACATATCACATCGAATGGCCAGTAGATTGCATGGAAGCGCAGTAGGTCACATGAGAACTATGCCTTGATGAGAATAAGTTGAATGCTTAGATTGTGCTTTAGCTAGTATAAGTTTGAGTGCTCAGTGGGTGATGGTGATTAGGTATACCTCGACTGGCATATTGAGTATCTCATATGAAGGCTACGCCTTTAAGTAAAAGACGCATAAGAGCTGCGAGCAATAGGTTGTATGATAGCTATGAGCAATAGGTTGCATGATAGCTATGAGCCACAAGTTACATGATAGCTGCGAGCAATAAGTCGCATGATAGCTACAAACAATAGGTCAAATTCTTGCTTTTTTCAACTTGCAATCTATGGCAATGTATATTTGCTCAAATAAGGCAATGTATATTTGCTGATTCTTCATGACAATGTACATTCGCCAAGCAAGACATTGTATATTTATTGGTTGACTACGATAATGTATATTTACCAATCAAAGCAATATATATTTATTGTTTCTCAACTAGCGATAAATTGATCATATGAGCTACACCTTGGCTAGTGAGCTGGCAATGAATTTAGCACATGGGTGCCTTAGCTGAAGAGTTGGTAATGTGTTTGAGTACTGAAATGAGCTTCAGGAGGCCTCAGCAAGAATGGCTGGCAATAAGTATTGGAAGGAGCTCCGGGGGCCTTAGCTCGAATGGTTGGCAATAAGTACCACAATGAGCTTCGGGGGCCTCAGCTTGAATGGTTGGCAATCAGTTTGTACCAAATGAGCTCTGGGGGACCTCAGCTTGAATGGCTGGCAATAAGTACCAAAATGAGCTTCATAGGCCTCAGCTTGAATGGCTGGCAATCAATTTGTACCTGAATGAGCTCCAGGGGCCTCAGCTCAAATGGCTGGCAATAGGTCGCATACATACAGTGCCTAAAAGTTAGTCATATGCATGCATAAGGTAGTGACCTGGTGTCATAGAAGGATTGGTGATCTCGTGCCAAGAGAGTTGCACCACTGCAATTTACTACTCAGTGGACAACTTGACTCCTTCAGCTTTAAGAATAACTTGCTTCTAGATGAAAAAGGGGTGAGATCACCCCTGTTTTAGAGGAGCGAGTAGAAGTATAGCATCCCAATGCTCAGGCCCCATTCATATTAAGTGAAAAATCTACTTTTTGCTTTGTGAGCTTCAGAAGAATAATACACAATGTGAGATTACCACAATTAAACCCGAGTTTGGGCTTTCCTAAAAATTTATTTAGAAATTACATAACATTAGAATCCTAAAACTAATTTGGGATGCATTATTTACATCTAAATAACATATATTAAAAAAGAAGATTCAGAGGCACTAGAGCTATTATTGTTATGGCCGCTGGGGCTACTAAGATCTTGATCTAGAAGATTACACCACATAGTCTTGCAAGCGACCTCTCTTGATCAGATCCTTAATTGTATCTTTAAGTGCTTGGCATTCCAAGGTATTATGTCTAGCTTTTTCATGACAAGCGCAGAAATTGCTTATATTTTTGAATCTGTTGGGAGTTGTTATAGGGGCGAGTTTCCCAAAGTTCTCCCTATCCCTTTCAATTGCAAAGATGCGTTCCTGAGTGTCTGATAGGGTGCTATAACTATCAAAGTGACCTTAACATTGAGATCACTCATTCTTGGCCCTTTTTATGGCCTGGTTTCCAGAATCATTGTTTCAATTTCCTTTCTTGTTCTCACTATTACTCTTTTTATTCCTACTATAGCCATTTTTCTCACTCCCCTGATCAGACTTCTTTGAGCTAAAGGTCTCTTCCTACCTAATTTCCTTGGTGGCTCGCTCGTAAAATTCACTCAACTTCTTCACTGGGAACTTGTATATCTCCTTATATAGTTTTCCATTCTTGTGAAGTCCGGCTAAGATCACTATGAGGATACTTTCATTCAAAGGATTTTCTACATTATTGATTTCGTGTATGAACTTGGTGATGTAATTTTTAGTGACTTATCTCTCCATTGGAATACTATTGTGAGATAACAAGTCAGTGCGAGCTGCCTTTTCAATACCTTGTATTGACTAAGGAATCTCACTTGGCATTCTTCCTAACTATGAATGCTATAAGGTAGAAGATTCCAGAGCCATGCCCGTGGTATTCTTTTGAGGGTGGCTGAGAAGACACGACATTTAACCAGCGAGCTAGTTGTCTAAAGATCCATCTAGACATTGAACGTGTCTCGGTAGTCATACAAGTCACTGTTCCCATTGTATTACGGGATGTTAGGGATTTTAAATCGACGAGGAAGAGGCTCTGTTTGGATCTCCTTAGCAAATAGGGTCTTTTCCTCATAACGATCTTGTTGGTCTTGAGCTGCAAGCCATTTCTCGAGCTACTGCATCTTGCTAAATAGCTCTTTGATCATAAAGTATTAAGTTTTGAATTGACAACTAATGGTTAGATGACTCTTGTCACCCCCATAATCATTAGAGTGGCAGTTTGACCTACGTCCATAATAGGTACCATTCGTGTCTTTTTCTTGACACGAATTCTTGTGTCACTAATCATCTCCATCATCATTGTTGCGAGCTTGGTGGACCTCTGACCTCGATTATGAATCATACAAATGAATAGACCTAGCTCGTAGATGTTCCCCCTTGAGGGGCTTCTCTTGCTACACTTCTGGTTGCTGAAGCCTTCCTCCAGGCACCACAGCCTTAACTTGTTTTTATATTCTCTAGATCTATGCATGAGCTAACATTCTAACTACATCGGCCAACTCTTTCATTGTGTTTTTGAGTGCCTCTTGATGTTGGTGCCATACTTAAACTTTATCAGTCTTAAGAGTAATAGGTTGGTGAGGGCTCGATGGTGCCATATTAGTGACAACATCTGTTGTGGGGGCAGTAGAAGCACCCACAGCAGGGAAGGTGGAGCCCTCTAGTAGTAACCCTTATTGCTCTGCATAATTCTTAGGTTGGCGAACGACAACACCAGTGCTTCTGATAGTTCTCCCTTTGCCATTGCAACTAAATAGTAGACCAAAGAGAGATGTATTGGGGCCCTCCTTTTAGCACCAAAATGTTAACGGTGAAATTTGGTAAACCTAAATCTCAGTCAACCAAAATAGTTCTTGAAACCCCTAAACTACAGTTTGATTGGATGAATGTGAGATGAGAAAAGGAAAGGAAGAATAGCAAAGGTAAAGAGGGTTTTTTAACGTGGTTCAGCCAAAGTCAGTATGACCCCTACATCCATGGTGGTTTATATTAGCTTTGTGTGATGATTTCACTGTTCTAGCCAACATAACTACCATACAAAGATTCTACCACTACTTTGGCAGAGTTTCAGTATATATTTTTTACTATCTCTTACAATGATCCTTCCCCCTATTTATAGAAATAGGGAGGGTTACAAGTGTAATTTAATAAATTATAAATCAGTCTTATCTGTCATTGTGGGCAATAAATGCTAGGCAATTCACTATTAGACTATTGGAGGCTGATATGTAAGTCTCAAGGGGCTAACTTGCTAGTTGGGAGAACGTGCCTCTGATTGTAAATTAGACTTAGGTGTTCCATACCCAATGTCCATGGTAGTGAGCTTGATAATTTGAGCTCAAACAGGATGACCTGTTGGCTATGCGAGTCAGTCCCATTCCTAGGGTCTAGCCAAAGTATCTTTTTAGAAGACGGTTGAGAACATGTTTCATCTAGAGAGTCGGAGCTCGTTTCTAGCGAGCCAAGGGTTGTTACTTTAACCTTGTCTCGCACTCTAAGCTCGCGGCTAGCCATCTGATACCTTTGCTGAATGACCTTGATGTTGGTTCGCGGATGGGTTAGCCCTTTCCCCTTGAACTTATTTGTTGGGCTTTTGCTAACCCATTTCATATAGTACCAGAAAATATACATAACAATTTCTATCTAAAATCTATAAGACACAACTAATTCTACTCTCAGTTGAAACATTCACTTGACTTCAAAATTTCACACTTATAGATTTTCAATTATATTTATCTCCCCTTATAAAACACCATTTCGGTACATTTTATCACCGTCCTCTATTCAACATATCTTTCCTATGATATTACTAAAATTTAAACTTATAAGCTTATATACTAAATCCATAAGAAAATACTTGTAGGAGAGTAAGTTGTTTACTTCTATGGTTAATAGATGCTCACTTTCAAAAAGTAAAACTTAAACTGCAATATAATATCCAAGAAACTTTGAATTTCAATAACCGTCATTGGTCTAGATTAATTCTCCATGGCTTTTACTTCTTAGGAATCTGCCTGTATTTTTTCTTGTGACACTACATAACCAAGAAGCTTAACATTAATTGCCTAAATTTTACATTTAGGGAATTTCTCATAGAATTTATACTCCTTCAGAGTCTATGGTACTATTCCTAGATATTGATCACGTTCTTCCTCACTTTCAAAGTATACCATAATATCATCAATAAACACTTAAGAAAAACAAATTATCTATTCATAAAGATAACATGTAGTCTTTTTTTTTTAAAAAAAAAAACCATTCCATCTATCTTTAATTATCGATTTAATGTTCAAACCATTTGCATAAGCTATTCTTTGCTAATCATCATGCCTCTATCTTAATTGCAATCCTAAATCTCTAATTCTTCTCTTATTATCACATTTACTCATTTTGGCTTTTGACCAATTATACCATCTTCCATTCACACTTAACATCATATACATCCTGCATGTCAAATTCAATGTTTTCAAAGATCACCACCTACTAGGTTCATTAAGAGCCTTCCAATCATAATGCCATTCCAATAAGAACATCATTCTAATTTCAATTAGCTCATGTCATAAAACAAATATCACTCATAAAGAAAATGAGCTTTTTAATCAGTTGCTTTGACATTTATCCATTTCTTAACTTTCAAACCATATACCATATATACTCTTTTGACAGTTCTCTCTACAAATCTTTAGCTATTAATGTTTCAATCTTCTAGTCTATTTTTTAGAAATATCTTGCCCTTTACAACTAGTTAAATAAATCATTGATATAAGGGAGGGGATACTTATTCTTAATAGCCAGATGATAATTAATACACCACTATATAATTTTGTTTTCTTTTTAAAAAAGAGCACGAACACTTCCCATGGCAATATACTTAGGTGATTAAAGCCTTTATTAACAAACTTTGTAACTATATTTTCAACTCTTTCAATTCTATTGACTCCATTCAATAAGGAGGAATGGAAATAAATTCAACATCAAATACATGATCAATTTCTATTTTTCGATCTGGTGGCAATCTGGGTAATTCATTATGGCACCCATTAAAAATTCTCATACCACTTGAACCTCACTTAGATTTGGGATAGATTGCTTTAGGTCTTTCATCACGGCTAGATAAACTATGCACCTTTTTTTTCTAACAACTTACAGGCTTTTATGTTTAAGTTTAAACTATTTACCCTAATTACTTGTTCTTTTTAAGAGACTATAGGAGGGAATTCATGCTTATGAAATGTGATTAACATATCAAACTATTCATGCAAGCATGGTGGTAAAAAGTCTAATCCATACCTAGGGTTACATCCTAATTAATCATATCTATCCTAATTAGATTAGCATATAATTGATTATCTCCTATTATCATAGCATAATTTTCCTTACAAGTAGTTAGCTAGAAGAGTCTAGCCAACTAAAGTCATTACTATGAATGATCATTCCCTTGATTCGCTAGATTCATTTATTAATGTGACAAAACAATAGGGAATAGGTAGTTTTAAGGTCAAATAATATATGAGTTTATAATTCACATATTTTCAGAATATATGAAATTTTAGCATTCGACATTTGGGCTTCCTATCTGGTAAGGTTGTGAATTCTTGCAGTAGCTACATTAAGGTTTTTTCGTTGATTACCCTTTCTATTATTCCTACCATACACAATCAGTGCTTTCTCTGAAGTTATATGTTTGTTACTAGCTGATTTTGAGGTCAGGCTTGAGAATTTGCACCATGCATCAAGACATCTACGTTCATAGGACATTTCCACGCTCTATGTTCATCAATTTCTTTCCACACAGTCCATAATGCTTTGCACTACAAATTATACATGGTGGATACTTAAAATTAAGTTTCCTCTGATTCTGGATTGCATTCCTTTCGTGGAATAGAGCAGAAACAATTGAAACTACTTAACCTCCTACCTTTCTTCTTATAGTTGGATCCTGTGACTGGAATAATCCCGTATGATTTTCTCTTCACTTACCAGGTGGTATTTTATGAACTGGAATTGGCTTTCTGCTTGATGCAGTACTAGCTTTTTTTATTCAAACTTTCTTCTTATTATCAAAAGACACTTCTTTTTCACAACACTTTTTGGACCTTAATTTAATCCATAAAGCCTAATTTATGGCTTACTGGTATGTTGTATCTGGATCAATTTTGATTTGATCAATATAGTGATCATGGAGTCCTTGTAAAAACCTTTCTACCTTTATAATTTCAATAAGAATCAAGTGAGTTGCATATCAAGAGAGCTGAGTGAATTGAACCTCATACTCACTTACGGATAAGGAGGTCGCATCCCCATTTGATCCCGCTATCAAAAAATAAAGGGTAGACAAGGGGAAGAAGGTTGTTGCCACTATGGAGGAGGTGACACCTGAGGTTGAGGCTGAGGAGCAACTTGCCGACCTTGGCCCATAGATGGGGAGTACTTTGACTTTCTTTAGGATAATGTTGAGTTAATCCAATGGCCTTGCAATAGGGCTAAAGTGTTGGAATTAGAGGAATCCTTGAGAGAATGATTGATAAGCTATGTAGCTCATCATGTCCTGCTAGTAAGTAAAGTCCTTTCAACTTGGTTCTCTTACCTCTTTGTAATTTTGACTTGATCATTTGATTTTTCAGGGCTTGTTGAAAATAATAAAGTCAAAGAAAACACTTCGAGCTTGGGATAAAGGGAAGAAAAAGCTTAGGAATGACCTAGTTATGGTGACTACCGAGGCATTAGAATTGAAGCAAAAAGCTAGAGACACCAAAGTCATTGAGAAAGAAGCTGAGGAAGCCTTAGCTTGTGAGGTGGCAAATCATGAGGCCATCTCATCCAGCCTACATAAAATGGTTGATGAGCTAACGAGAGTGAAAGGAGACTTGGATTTAATGATACAATAAGTTAAGGCTTCTAAGAATGAATATGAGGCAGCTTGGAGTGAAGCTGCTCTGGCTAAAGAAGAGGTCACTCGAGCTAAGGTAGAGACCGTTGTGTTAATTGCGAGAGCTAGAGAAGACATAATGTTTGAGGCCACTACTGGCTTCTTGTTCACTTTGTGGAAGGAGCATCCAGAGATGGATTTTTCCTTTTTTAGCAAAAATGTTCTTAAGTTCATTAAAGGCTCAAAGAGGACGCGAAGGCTGTTTCTCCTGATAGGGGTTCACAGTTAGCAGGTAGAGCTTTTTTGGCTCGGGACCTAATTTGAAAAAAGAGTAACTAGCAGGCTGTAGGGACTGCTAATGATCAAACAATGGTCAACCTGCTTATCTCACATATAAACCCTCTAGACCAGGGCGTAACTTCCAAGGGTCAATCTTCCTACTAGGCCACAGTCCGTAGCTTTCTTTCAACGTAATTCTAAATCTTCAGACGTGAATTCTCTTTTGTTGAGGGGAATCTTTTAATGGATTTTTTCATAATATTTATGCTCTATTCTTTATTCATCCAAATTTCCATTATTGTTTATTTAGTAGTTTGCAATTGATATGATGAATGAGTTCTTGCAAACCATGACTTAACGATTGTTAGTTAAAATGGATGTCCAATAGGTCAATCGACCAATAACTTTATTATTGTCAAGATGAATGTCTAAGTAAGTCATATGAATGTGATGCCAAGTAGTAGGTCGTATAGTAGGTTGCATGTGGTGCCAAATAGTAGGTCATATGCAGTGTCGAATAGTTGGTCATATACAGTGCCAAGTAGTAGGTCACATGCGGTGCTGAATAGTTAGTTGCATGCGGTGCCAAAGAGTAGGTCGCATGTGGTGCCAAATAGTTGGTCACATGTGGTGCCAAATAGTAGGTCATATGCAGTGCCGAATAGTAGGTCATATACGGTGCTAAAGAATAGGTCGTATGTGATACCAAATAGTAGGTTGCATGTGGTGCAGAATAGTTGGTCACATATAGTGCCAAAGAGTAGGTCATATGTAGTGCCGAATAGTTGGTCGCATACGATCTAAAAAGTAGGTTGCATGCGATGCCAAATAGTAGGTCACATGCGATGCCAAATAGTAGGTCTCATGTGGTGCCGAATAGTTTGTCACATACGATGCCAAATAGTACGTCGCATGTGGTGCTGAATAGTTAGTCACATGCGGTGCTAAAAAGTAGGTCATATGCATTGTTAAATGGTTGGTCACATACGATGCCAAATAATAGGTCATATGTGGTGCCATATAGTTAGTCACATATGGTGTCAAAGAGTAGGTTGTATACGGTACTAAATAGTTGTCGCATGTGGTGCCAAATAGTTGGTCACATATGGTGCCAAATAGTAGGTTGCATGTGGTGCCGAATAATTGGTCACATGTGGTGCCAAGTTTTTGTAAGTACGTCGAGTCGAATGTCCTTTCTAGACTAGAGGGGTAAGTGGTTGCTTCTAGATTAGGAGGGCAATAGCTTGCTTCTAGATTAGAAGGGTGATAGCTCACTTCCAGGTTAGAATTCTATAAAAATCTATTCAAAAATTAGTAACAGTCATAAAGATTTAAGGACATTGATAGTCTTATCAATTTTAGAATAATGTTACAGGACTAGATAAGCAATATTCAAATTCACATATCATTTGGGTGGAGATGTCTAGTATCTTGTGGCTTTCCACCGAAAATCACATTAACCTTTCTCCATCTTATCCCTAGCTTGACTTTATCTTTGTAGCAGCGTCGGGTTGTGTGCTGATCACCTCGCACACATCTGATTCCATTGAGGGTCACAAATCTAATTGTGAGTGTCTTGGTGGATGTGACCATGTCCAAGTCATTGACAGGTCACCCCAACACCACATTATATGTTAAGGGACAGTTGATGATCAGAAAGTCTGCCAAGATGGTTGCTTGGCAACCCGAGTCTTCAAGAGTAATAGGAAGCCTGATCTGCCCTATGGGTAGTGTTGCATGTCCTATAAAGCCATAAAAGGGCTCTGGTGAAGGCTTCAGTTGATCTGAGCTTAGACCCATCTGTTTAAAACATCCCTTGAACATGATATTCATTAAGCTGCCTATATCAATCATAATTCTTCATACCTCGATGTTACCAATCCTAGCTCGGATAACCAGTGCATTATTACGGGGAAAATGTATCCCTCGTGCATCCTCATCTACGAAGGTGATGTTGTCTGTGGCCATCCTTGCTTTCTTGGTGGGACCTTCAAATTCACTATATCCCATAAATAGGATGTGATCTACTTCTTGTACGTAGTGTTCATACGACCTGTTTAAAATGCCTGCAATATTAGGTCCATTATGAATAGTAAATATAGTTCTTACTGAGGGTGCCTCCTCCTACTTAGGAGTTCATTGGCAATGTTGTTGTGCTAGTTAGTATTCTACAGGTCACACCACATAATCCCTTAAATGACCTTTCTTAATTAGGTCCTTAATTGCATCCTTCAGTGCCCTGCATTCCAAGGTGCTGTGCCCAATTTCATCATGATAAGCATAATACTTGTTCGTATTTCTAAATTGGTCGAGAGTCCTTATGGATTTAGGCTTCCCAAAATCTTCCTTATCCTTTTTCATCGCAAAAATCCTTTATGGAGTGTCTGATAAGACACTATAGCTATCATGGCGACCTTTATGTGAGAATGCTCATTCTTGGCCTTCTTTGCGACTTGAATTTTGGGGTCATCATCCTAACCCTCCTTGTTGTTCTTGGCATTGCCCTTCTTTTTTCTTTGGTTGGAGCTATTTATCTCATCCTTGGGTTTAAGGCCAAAGGTTTCCTCCCACCTGACTTCTTTGGCAGCTCGTTTATAGAATTCCCCCAGGTCCTTCATCGGAGACTTGTATATATTCTTGTATAGCTTCCCATCTTTGCAGAGTCCTACTAAGATCACTGTTAAGATGTTCTCATCTAAAGGATTTTCTACGTTACTACCTCATGTCTAAATCTGATAATGTACTCTTTCAGTGATTCATTCTTCCACTAAAAAAATTATGGTGAGTGGCAAAGAGGTGCAAGCTGCCTTCTAAGTGCCTTGTACTAGTTGATAAATCTCCTTTAGCATTCTTCCCATCCATTAATGCTATGAGCTTTGAGGTTCCTAAACTATGTTTAGGGTATGTCTCCTAGAGTGGTTGGGAAGACACGGCACTTGACCAGAGGGTTAGTCGTCTTAAGATTCATCTATACATTACATGCATCCAGGTGGTTATGTGGGTCACTATCCCCATTGTATAATGGGATAGTGGGAACTTTGAACATGTGAAAGAGAGGCTCTTTCTCAATCTCTTTGGTGAACAATGTCCTCCTTTTGTAATGATCCCGATGATCCTATGCCCAAGGGTGTTGTTCCAACTGTTCTACCCTCTGAAGAAGCTCTTCTACCATATGATCCTAAGCCTTAGACCAATGGTTGGAAAATGGCTAGCTCCTCTCAGTGTCATAAGAGTGTTGATTTAAGGTCTTGTGCCTCCTCTGCACATGGCTTGGCAAGTTTTGATCCAAGACATGTCTCCAATTGGTTCTATTTAAGCCTTCAACTTGACACGAACACCCATGTCGCTGATGATCTCCTTTATTTTCCTCACGAGCTCGATGGACCTTTGACCTTGGTTGTGAGTTGATGGAGCAAGTTGAATGGTTATGCTGAAGTACTTATCTAGTTAGTCTTTCTTCTTGAGCTCCTTCCCATGTCTGTTGGAAAGCTTCTTTTTATGCAGTGCCTCTAACCTGCTCTTGTGAGCACTAAGCTTGTGCCTGGGTCAATGCCCTAACCCCTTCAGCCAACTCTCCTACCATTTTCTCCAGTGCCTCATGACGCTAATGCCATGCTTGTATTCTATCAATAATAGTAGGTTGGTGTGAGGTTGCTGGGGGCATGTCGGCAGTAACATCTGTGGTGGGGATGGCAAAAGTGCCTACCATGAGAAGGACTAGATCCTTCTGTTGTTCCATATGACCATCTGGTTGGCCAACTACATCATTTGAACTTCTGGTGGTTCTTCCTCTAGCCATCAAAAAATAAAGGGGAATGTAGTTTAGGGCCCTCCTTCTAGCGCTAAAATGTTGACAATCAAATTTGGTCAACTCAAGTCCAACAGCCCAAACTGTAAATTGAATGTAAAAGAAAGAGAAAGAAAAAGAAAGAAAGGAAGAACAAAGAGACATTAAAAGTTTTTAACGTGGTTCAGCTAAAGTCAATTTGACCCCTATGTCCACAACTTTTATTACTCTTTACTAAATATTTCTGTATTTGATGATTGAATGTGTTATGTATGATAATTTCATTCCCTTTTATAATAGTTAGGGGGCAACAGTTTGAACATAAATCTATAATGATAAGTATTATGACTTTTTTAGGATTACATAATAGATAAGGATTGATGGTTATAATAGACTCCCATTAGAGTAGGAAACTGAATGGATCTTCCTAAATTGTTGATTGTGGACATGTGCTCTAATCTATGAGCTGAGCCTTATTCTTAATGACCTGAGGTAATTGCTTTGACCTTTGTTTGACTAGCAACCTTAGCTCATATTTAGTGACCTAACATCTTAGACCAACGATCTCAATCCTAGGTGAGCTAGGCCCCTATTAGCTGGGTTTGTCCATTAGGCTTTTACCAACCCATTTATGCAATTCCAAAAATACCCATAACACAATCAGAATCACTAAAGAAGTTCAAGTAGAATCAAGGAAATTTAGTTGAAAATACGAGTCTGCTCACTGAATTTTAAAAACTTTGGCAAGTTGATGTGCGTGTCGAGGTGGATCGAATTAGAAATTTATAAACTGGAGCTACCTAAACTAACTTGTAGCATAGGCAACCCAGGTCAAACCCAAGGACCATTTTA